>PVIC010003795.1:0-66601 GCA_004025085.1 Thryonomys swinderianus | reverse complement strand
AAAACTAGGACTATGGGTCCCATTTGACCCTGCTATACCCCTGCTAGGAATATACCCAAAAGAATTTAAAAACTCACATTGGAAAGACAGATGTACACCCTTGTTCATAGCAGCTCAGTTCGTGATAGCTCAGTCTTGGAAACAACCCAAATGTCCATCAACTGGAGAGTGGATAAAGAAGATGTGGTTTTTTTACAAAGCAGAACTTATTTTTAAAAAATCTGCTGTTGTAACTTCAGAGGTTATACTTCCTATTGACACTTTACCATATTAAGAATTTTATTTTCGGGCTGGAGATTTAGCTCAGTGGTTCCAGCGCCTGTCTGGCAAGTGCAAGGCCCTGAGTTCGATCCCCAGTAACTACATACAATGCTGTGTGTGGTGACTCACGCCCACCAGCCATTAATACCACATACCACAGTGCCAGGTGTGGTGGCTCACGCCTGTAATCCCAGCACTCGGGAGGCAGAGACAGGAGGATTGCTGAGTTCCAGGCTTGCCTGGGCTCCATAGTGAGCTCAGGGCCAACCTGAACTACAAAGCAAGACCCTCTCTCAAAAAAAAAAAAAAAAAAGAATTTTATTTTCCAAAATGTCAATAAAACTAAATCATTTAAATTTTACTATTCATAACTAGTATGTACTTTAAAATCTTAACCACTGGTTTACTATATCAGTTGCACATTTTGCAGAAAATTTGATGTTCATATTTTTAAATTATCCCAGTTTTTTATTTTGGGTAAAATAATCATACTCCATAATTAATTAATTTACATAGCCAAATTACTTTGAAAACTGAAAAATGTTGTTCCTGTGCTTCATTGTGTGTAGATAATTGGTATCTGTGCTTTGAGTAGCTTTTGGGCCTATGAAAACAAGAAAATGTTACTCTTCAAAGAACTGTTAAAAATTTGTATCTTTCCATAATTTCTTTGTACATATAAAAGCATGGACAAAGCCAGGCATGGTAGTGCAGGCCTGTATTACAGAATTGGGAGAGGCAAAGTCAGGAAGAGCTCAGATTTAAGCTCAGCCCCAACATTTTAGCAAGATTTGTCTCAAAATGAGCTAGGGACGTAATTTAGTGTGAAGCACCTGGTTCAGTGGTGGTGAATCAGTGGCACACATCCAGCAGCAGGTACTCAGAACCCCTTCTGTTGGCAAGTGAGCAAAGTTGGCCCAGCAGCCAAGCATCGGATAGCAGTTGTTTTTTCCTAAGCTGAAATCTCAGTATTCACTTTTAATTGCAGTCTTGGCAATTTGTGGTAAATAAGTGGGTTTTGAGTTGCAGTTTGTGTACTTGGTTTCTAAAAGGTTCACCCTCACTGCCCTAATTGTTTAGTCCCTAGTAGTGAGGAAAAATTTTTAAAAAGAAGAAAATTTTGAAAGCACATGCTAAAGACAAGAAAGAAAGGAAAGAAAGAAAGAAGAAAGAAAAGAAAAGAAAGGAAGAACAGAGGACCAGATAAGAAGGAATGGCATTCTTTAAAAATAAAAACTGTATTGCAAAAGTCAGCTGCCGTTTGTTCCAGTAGGTAAGAGGTGATAAGTACAAGTCTTGAAGGGCATTGAAATCTATGTTAAGGAATTCTTACTGAAGGCAAAGATCAGTTGAAAAGTTTTAAGTAACAGTTTCAGGTTGATGTTTTAGGAAATACTGGTAGAATTTACAAAATGGATTTGAAAGGACAAAAGGAATAATAGTTTGGATGGTATTGCATCACTGTGGATGAGAACTGATGGAATTAGAGATTCAAGATTTTAAACAATATGTTGATAATGCATACTCTTTTGTAAGGAGTTTAGTAAGATATGCTCAAATGTGGACATACTGAATTTAAAATGTGTTAAATTGGGACATCCAAGTGGTATCTTAAATGGGCAGTTTTATGTATAGGTTAAAAAATTCAGAGGAAAGATCTGGACTGATAATATAGATTTGAAATTCCAGCAAATGATGACAAGTATGGGGAAGCAGATGAACCAACATGTGTATGAAATGAGGAAGAAGTCAACTGGCCTTTTAGGTAAACAGAAGAATAAGGGCTTTTAATTTTGTCTCTTTAATAAAAGAAGAAGCATTTTCGAGGTACAAAGT
The DNA here is from genome assembly GCA_004025085.1 of Thryonomys swinderianus. NCBI lineage: Eukaryota > Metazoa > Chordata > Mammalia > Rodentia > Thryonomyidae > Thryonomys > Thryonomys swinderianus. Next base: position 64,504 of record PVIC010003795.1, on the reverse strand, counting down.
GCCTGGCCTGTTCTAACATACATTTTTTAAAAAGTCTCAAACATTCACCGAACTCATCTGCACTAAACGGTTCTTCTAAAAAGATATTAGTAAATTAGTTAATGTTTTATGTTTATATCAACTTAGTGTTCGATTTGAGTTACAGCTATTGTTTCTTCAGCCTATTTTCAAGCAGTTTTAGAAACATTGTTTTCAATGGCTTTGCTGCAAATAGATCACTTTTTCTGTTTTATCTCATTATTTTTCTATTTTGTTTAATAAGTGGTATGAATTGAATATAAATTTACATTATTTTAGGTACTTTGTGGGTCAAATCAGCAACCTTGGGGCAATTTGAACCTATTGATTTGTTTTTCAGAAATTTAGGGGAATGTAACTGGTTTGTAAATTAGAAGTATAGCTATATCTGAAAATGTTTTCTTCTGAATCTCTCCTTGGCCCACTTTTTCCCATTTCCCCAAATTTGATGATCATTCATAGGTTGTAGGCCTATTAACCAAATTACTGGTTACCATTACAGTGTACTAACTACCCATAAGCAAATAAACAAAGATATTTTGTGTCCATCAATTAAAAGCTTTTTTAAAATTTTTGTCTTATTTTATATTTTTGGCAGTGGGAACTGAAGACCTTGCACTTGCAAGGTAGGTATGGCGCCCCTGAGCTAACTATCCCCCTTAAAAGCGTTATTTCTAATAAAAACATTTTGAGTTTTATGTCATGGGAACCATTAACAATCAACTCTGCAGTTCATCTAAAATTTCGTGTATGGAGAAGAAAATTTCTATACTAGAAAACTAGCTATATATTTCATATATTTTTAAGAATCTACTAGGACTTTAAATTCTTAGAGTGAGTGGTGTTTTGCCTTGATAATTAAAAATTATAATGTGAATTGTTTTTTAAAAAGAAGGTAATCCTTTTCATGTTGTTTGTATTAAGTTATCCTTTGCCTCGTTTGCAACATCTTTTGTACATTTGCTTCCTATTTGCAAGCAATTGTTTTGGAATCATGTTCTTTTCTGTGGCATTGCAGTAAAGGAATCACTTCATTTTGAGCGTTGCATTCACAGAAACTGTTGTTTGTTGGCTGCCCTGAGCTGTGTTTGTCATTTGGTGTTGTGATTCATTATGCCCTTAAAACATTTCTTCTTTCGCCTGGTTTGTGGTCTCTCTATTTTAGATTACCAAGTAGCAGCTGTGGAGGTAGCCTTTTGCCATTGCTTTTCAGTAGTATTATGTAGCACTCCACATGACTTAAGAATGATAAATTGTCAATACTGTAGGGCGTGTATTATAATCCTGCTTTGTCATTGAATGTTAAGTGCATCACACCAACACTGACAAAACTGCTTTAAGAAATCAGATACGATCTTATGCAGAGCCAAGCCTCACTCCCATATGCACCATTCACAGTGTCTGTTTTGACCATCTGTAAACTATATTACTTTTTAATTTCTGATACCTCTTCTCTACTCATTAATCTATTCTCTCATATTGTTGACTCCTAAGATACATTTACTGATTGGTATTTGGGCTAAAACATAGGAAACAAAAAAAATCTCAAAATGCTAAGAAACAAAATAGATCCATCAGTTTGTTGCTTCAGTTTATAACTATATTCATTCCCCCATTGACGCCATCTGAGAAATGCATCCTCAGGTGATTCTGCTCTTGTGTGAGCATCTTAGGATATAGTTGCAGAGACCTAGATGGTATAGATCAGTCACTCCATCTATCTTCTTAATGTCGTCAAGAGACCAGTAAACAGGAGATGTATGAGTCTACTTGGCAGCATAACATGGCATACTGTTTTACAGTAACCTTTTAATTTTAAGCAGAAGTATACTCAACTAATGAGTAGTAAATAAAACATTATTACAGTTGTATATTAAGTACTATATTACATAATATACATAATTATAGGTGCTATACTTTTGTATGATAGGCAGCACAGTAGTTTATTTATACCAGCATCACTACAAACATGTTAGTAAATGCATTGTGCTATGGAGTGCATTACACTGTGCTATTACCATGGCTAGAGCATTACAAAGTGATGGAATTTTTCAATATCATTATAATTTTATGGGCCCACCATAGGATACATGATTTATTATTACTTGATAAGTTATGTGTCATGTGACTTATGATACTTGAGATGGCATAAACACCAAATGGTTTTAGGGCTTTGGTTTGGTTTGGGCTTTTTAACCAATACTTATCAATTATATTAAGGATATCATTATAAAGAAATGAGCAACAGGGCCTGGGATTTAGCTCAGTGGTTCCAGCGTCTGCCTCATAAGCACAAGGTCCTGAGTTTGATTCCCAGTAACCACATACCACAGTGCCAGTGAACTCACAGCAATTGAATTGCTGAACTCACAGCAATCCTCCTGCCTCTGCCTCCTGAGTGCTGAGATTATAGGCATGAGCCACCAAGTCCAGCAGATTCTTGCCTTTTAATTTACTTGGTGAGATCCACAAAACTTCTGCAAAGTGCTTCTAATCTTAAGCAAAATTACTGCCTGTACTTTGTTGAAGCAGAATGATTAAGTGTACACTGAGCAAGGGGGCTAAGAAGGAAACCAAGAGCACAAATGATTTACACATTACAGCAGCTTGTTCTGAATATTTTTCAGAATTGACTGCATCTTTATCTGATTCACTTCTTCAGATGAACATTAATGTTGTTGCCAATTGATCACATAGTTTCTAAGTGTCCCTCATTAGTAACTTTCTAAAAGCTCTGAACAGTTGATTAAAGAATGTTTCCAGTCATTTAATTCGTTGAGGAATTTAAATTAAAATCATAATCCAAAATTGTTACTCCACCCAAATACACTTTCAGTTGTCTTTTCAGAGATGAAATGTTATATTATTATTTAATAATTAGCAAATAGTGTATACCAACTTTCCCAGATCATTTTGGATGTGTCTTAATGAGGTTTATTCTTACCTATATTTGGTGATGCTGAAGACCACACCCATGTATGCTACTACTAAGCTACAGAACCCAGCTTTTAATAAGGTTTTACTGTGTGCTTTTGTAATTATTATTGAAGATGTAGACAGTTTTCATTTTGTGAATAAAGAGTTGGCTTGAGTAGGAATCCAAAACAATTTTGAAAGATTGTCCTTTGTGCCAGATACTTACAAGAGAGCACATCTTTCCTTATTAGTGGTGTAGGAATACACCTTGACTTTGATGTCAGCCTTCCATAAGTGAAGGTACTTTAAGCTAACTGTCAAGATCATCTGTCATTAGTCTTGATTCTTCATCAGTTTACCTAGCACTTTGGTGAGCCCCAACATGAACTATGTATTGAGAGCCCATGAAGTATTTTGAATCTTTCTTCTGTACTTTGGAAACCTTGTCTGTAAAATGGATGAAATGATTCTTTCAGACCATTCCTGGTAAAATAATTATAAAAAGGATAATTACTTAAAGTATCTTGGGAGCTCTAGTTGGATTCAGAGAACCATTACTCTGGTCATTATTACCCTCACAGTACTAGACCTATTTGGAGATCTCACTACTTTAAAACACATCCAATTTGGTAAAATTATACTGAAAAACCTGCTGCAACCATACTCAAAGTTTATTCCTATGTTACTAATACTTTAAACAAAGTCTGTTCTTCCTAATTTAAGGTCCACTTCAACATTGTGTCTGGTGAGCTAAGGTTGGGGGGAAATTTACTGGTAAATGTTAGTCACCAGAGTGATTATTTGGGATCCTTTTTGCATGCTAAAATAATAGCGTTCTAATAAACACTTACAGAAATTTGAGATACAGTAACTATTTTAAATGTATTTTCCAGAGCTGAGCTGTAAAAGTGAAGATGTGTGAAAAAGAACATAGTAATAATACTATTAGTATTCCATTATTTTTAATTGAAAATGGATTTACATTCACAATAATAGCCACAAAATTTAAGACCTACATTATGAGTGTGATTATCTTCTAGTAGTAATTTAGAGACCTTATCAGTATGGGTTTATTGTCAAGGAGACTTCTTGCAGATTATTCTACTTGAACATTACATCTGTTTGCTAAGTTTATAGGAAGTTTTCTGGTGAAGGAGAATAATATTCTTCTTTGCCAGAAGGTTATTAATCCATTCATAAGTAGGTACTGGTGGATATGGATTATGGATGATAGTTTCTGTCATCATCATCTTAGTTTTATTATTTTGACTAAGAATTGGGGAAATTGGGAAGGGAATTCGATCTGTTTTAGTGGAAACTTTCAAAACAAGATGCATTTTCTCAATTTATTTGATGCAAAGTTCATAAGTTTTCATTGATAATTCTAGAACATCTTGGACCATTCACGCTGCTGTGAACAAAACACCATAAAGAGGGTGACTCATAAACAACAGAAATATATTTTTTGCAGGTTTTAAGTGCAAGATCCAAGAAAAATAAAATTTGATGACTGTGAATACTCCCTTCCTTTTCCACATTTTGTTACTTTGTCCTCTGAATCAAAAGGTCTTCTGAGCTTCTTAGGCCTCTTTGGTAAGGACTGTATCTAATCTCACTCATGAAAACTCAGTTTTCATGACCTGATCACATCCCAAAGCTCCCACCATCTCACACCATTACCTTGAGAGTTACACATGAAAAGAGGTGGGGAGTTCCAACATTAGACCACAACACAGAATGTTTGTGAAGGAATAAGAATAATTATACATAGTCCAGTTCTTATAAGGCATGAACTTATTTTATAGATAAAAAAATAAAAATATCCATCTAATTGATAGTATTAAACCAAATTACTATATTCAGCTGCTATATTTATTTTCATATATTTTTAAATGTATCATTTTTAAGTATGAAGCAGGGATATTTAAATGAGTTTTTATGTATTTACTGCCATTGTCATAGTTTTATAATAGATACTACTTGTGTTGGGCTGGAGGATTAGCTCAGTGGTTCTGGCACCTGCCTTGCAAGCGCAAGGTCCTGAGTTCGATCCCCGGTAACGACATATAATGCTGGGCATGGAGACACGCCCACCAACAATCAACACTGCATACCACAATGCCGGACGTGGTGGCTCACGCCTGTCATCCCAGCACTTGGGAGACAGGGACAGGAGGATTGCTGAGTTCGCGGCGGCTTGCCTGGGCACCATAGTGAGCTCAGGGCCAGCCTGAACTACAAGGCGAGACCCTGTCTCCAAAAAGCAAAAAAAAAAAAAAAAGATACTACTTGTGAAAGTAAGCTAATTTGTATATTTTAGTGCAATATTTTACACAGCTTAAATAAGATTTTAAATTTGACATAGAAATAAAGATTTTCCTGTGTAGATTCAAGTGGCTTATATGGGAGATTTTCCAGTCATTCATCTTCATAAATTATGATCTCTTGTTAGATCCCTGTTTTCATATCTGGCTCAGAAAATAGAGTTTCCACTACTAATAGTTCTGTTGCCAGAAATTCTGATTACTTAACATTTGGCCAAATTGAGTTAAAAAGCATTTTAGATCACTTGATATTTGAAAAGAATCTATACAAAATTATGAAAATTTAGAATCTATTTGATACTCAACACCTAAAAACACCTTTTTTTAGTTAGGAGCAAAAATTCATTCAAACTGGAGCAAAGTGTAAATAATGCATATGCAAATGTTCCTAGAAAGGGACATACACCTACACACACCTCTAGACACATGCACACACACTCAAACACACACACAAAGTACATCTGATTGAACTCAGAACCTTGCACTTGCGATGCAGGCCTGGCACCACTGAGCTAAATCCCCGGTCCCCTAGAAGGAGTTTTAATTCTAGGGAGATCTAAATCTAACTGTGGTAACTTAAGGACACTATGGTTGTAAACTACTCTGGCACACATCAGATGTTTCAATGAAGACTGAGATTATCTTTACATAAAGTACAAAGTTCTGTTCTGTTTTTTATATTTATATTTTAGTTGTTTTCAAATGAATTAGAGTGGATTTTGCTTAATCTTGATACATGTATTGTGTCTGTAAAAATCAATTTTTGTGTATTTGCTGTCTCTTGAGAGTCATGTTTGTGATTTTTTTCCTCTACCCTTAAAACAATTTTCTTATGTTTATCTTGTCATGATCTTTACTGAAATATTTAAGTAAAGTAACTTCCTGGAGTAGATTATGGCAAGGCCCAAAAATACTCTGACATTTTTTATCTTGTTAGTCCTGTTACCAGTAGCTTGTGTTTTTTTCCCCTTCTTAACCATCCCTGAATATTTATGTGTGCTTTTGCTGTGAGGTATTTATTTTAAGCATTCAGTATTTCTAGTGAGTATGAAGTGCCTGACAGCCCATTGAAAATAAACCAAGATAAATTAAAATTATGACAGAGGTTCCAATTTGTTTTCTTGATTGAATACTTTGTATGCCTATGATGAATTCTTACAAAAAATTTGAAATGGCCTTTCTTTCCCCTAATGCTGCTAATAGGATGACAGAGTAGTCTTTTAAGGCGACCTAAAAATAATATACCATAAAATTGTATAGAACAGAACAGACATTGGGCAAAAGCAATCATATCTTTCCTTTAGAATAACTTAATAGAAGGAATAGAGAGACTTAATAGAAACCAGTAAAGAAGACAGTTAAAGTTCTAAAAACAGAAACTGAGCTTCACATTTATAAAGTGTGATCTTATGCCTTTTTCCAAACCACCTGGTAATACACAGCTAAGAAAAATTACCAAATATTTTTCAAAGAAATATCATGCAAATCTGTGCTTCATTACTATTCTTTGCAGGCTTTATTCACGGTCATTTTATGAAGTAAATATTGTAAAACTATTAGTAAATAAAGAATGCTTATACAATATTTTTCAATATTTGCCTGCTCCTGTAATTACATTGTAATTACTTTTAATCATTGACAGTAAAATATTAGCATATTTTGCACATGGAATTCTCATTACTAGTTTACTTTAAAATATTGGTGTTTGGGGATATGGTAATTAACATTGTTCATTTATTTACATTTCTAATCATAGTCAGAATCCTGTTAATTATAGGACATTTAAAAATCTCACTGAAAACTTTGCTGGCAATGCAGTGCTAATTACAAATATATTTTTACTGAAATGTAAAATAACTAAAAATATAATGAATTTTAAAGATTTTATTGGTATTTTACATATGTAGTATTTTATTTTATTCAAAAACTGTACGTTATTACCCAAATGTTGATGTTTCACATTATTTGATACATTGGAAAACAGCTTATTTGACCTTATCAGTTTCAGTGTATTTTAAATACTGAGCTGGGATTTTTTTTTTTTTTTTTTTTTGAGACAGGGTCTCGCTTTGTAGTTCAGGCTGGCTCTGAGCTCACTGTGTAGCCCAGGCAAGCCTCGAACTCAGCAATCCTCCTGCCTCTGCCTCCCGAGTGCTGGGATTATAGGCGTGAGCCACCACGCCTGGCACTGTGGTATGTGGTATTGATTGCTGGTGGACGTGAGTCTCCACACCCAGCATTGTATGTGGTTTCCGGGGATCGAACTCAGGACCTTGTGCTTGCGAGGCAGGCGCCGGAACCATTGAGCTAACCCTCCGGCCCTGAGCTGGGATTTTTGAAAGAAAAGTAGAATACACTTAAAGATCAGCGATGATAGATTATTTTACTTTTGATGTCTATATGCATTACATTATTCCCTACTATTAAATGAACTCAAAAGTTTTTAATGATTGTGTGAATATTCTCTTGTGCACTCATTTCATTAATTGTCTTAGGTCATTTCATTAGCACTAAACAGGGATATATTATTTAACCAAAAAAAAAAATCACTGTTTTCAGGAAAGTTATTAAACAAATACCTGTAAAATGTACCTCAGTATCCATGCCCTCAGACATTTTGAAAACTGTTTTGGATTTTGAACTGTGCTCTTTGGTAAATTAGAAATACTTTTCCTCCTTCTGACACATAAATGCTTCTTACGCCGACTTTGATTTTTAAGTTGAAAACAGTACACACACTGTTAGTATAGTATTATAGAACAGTATTATAGAATAGTATATTAGTATACTATACTATAGTATAGTATTATAGAATTTTGATGTAAAATTCCTTAAAAACACTCCCCACAATGAATGTAATTATTATGTACTGCAAACATGTACTAATAAAAGTTTTTTAAAATTCAGCTTGCAATTGAACTGGATGTCTGATTCATGTTTTTCAATAGCATTTTTAAAATACTATATCTTTGCAACTTTTAAACCAAACTTCAACATGCTAAGCATGCCCATTTGCCATAGCAGGAACTAAGAAATGATTGGATGCATCACTGAAAGAAATAAACACTTAGAGACTTTTCTATCCGAAAATATTTCTTCTGTTCTCTACAATTAACTGGTTAATGATTCATTTGACTTCTCACAAGTGTTTGAGATTCAGTTGCTCCAAGGCAGGCAGAGACTGGATCAGAATAGAATAGAAAATAATGATTTTAGAATAGACTCATGACCAAGTGAAAATTTTTTATATGATAAAGTTGAGGAATCTTTAGTGACGTATTTTAAGAACATAAAACTGCAAAGAAATCTTGAACTGTCTCAATTAGATTTATTGTTACCAATAAATAATATTAGCCCTGTAATTTAAAAGTCTTAAACTGTGTTGGCTCAAGCCTAAAATCCCATCACTTAAGGAAGAGTAAGTCTGAGGAAAAAGAACTGAAAATCAAGCCCAGCCTAAGCAAAACAAACAAAAAAAAATATTGTTTATATAAGAGGATATGCATGTTATCAGAAGACAGGCTACTTAACTTATTCTTAGAAGAATAAATTATTATAAAATCAAAGAAATTAAGGGGGAAACATCCTGTAATATCTGTCAAGCTTTAATTCATACTATGTTTGAATTCATGTCCTTCAAAAACACATTTCCTATCTGTACATCAAAAAAGATCAGAAAAAGTGATATCAAGTGGCAGTGAGTGAGTATTCTTGGTGCCTAGCCCCATTGTCTAGTTGTCATTCCTCACTAAGACTTCTTAAGGAAGAGTAAAGTGGCATTGGGATACCTTCTGCCAGGAAGCAAGGGAATACTCTTGAGACCATTTGATAGTGTACCAGATCATAGGAGTTCCACTGTTCAAATATGAGATGACTTGGAGTTGAAAAGCAAAGTATGCGAGTGATTGTGATGTGTATATATAATGTACCAATAAAGATTCAAATTTTAAAAAGAGCATGGTGACTACATTTGATTCAACCTTGGGCAAAGAAATTTTAAAAATCCATGATTTGTGTGTTACATTGGCGGTATTTCATTAACTACCAGGATGATAAACCCTTTGAAATGTCAAAAATTCATTTGTAGTGTGACTTCTTTTAAAATATACCTGCTTTCTAGTAATCATTGGTCCTTTTTCTAAAGATCAACAAAACTCATCCTTTTGAAAAAAATAAAGCTTTGTTTACTTCTTATATGTTGGAACCCTGGTTTTCTTCATAGTTTTTCCAATAATAATACATTGGCCCCTATGCAAATTCTTTCAGCTTTGTATGAGTAACTAACTGAAATGCTTCTACAGCTACCATACCAACATACAGTATCAGGGCACTAGAATTTCATTGTGAGCAGAAAGTACTTTTCAAGCCAGAGGCAGTTCGGATTTGGGTGGCTGAGTGAGAAACTGAGAGACCTTGAGGTATCATGGGATCATCATAGGAATGACATTACATAGTTGGAGCGTTTCCTAGTTGAAATAATAGATATAGAAGCACCCTCTTTGTTCCTTTAGGTAGAGTTGTGCTGGGTCAGACAGAGCATTTGGCTTTTGAAAGTACAAGGAAGCAAAGGTCAGCAACTAATTTATCAACAGCATCTTGGGGTATATGTAATGTATCCGATCATAGATTGTACCTAATATTATAGCACCTCAGGCCAGAGATGTAGCTCAGTGGTTCCGGTGCCTGCCTCGCAAGCGTAAGATCCTGAGTTGATCCACATACAACAGTGCTGGACATGGTGACTCACACCCACCAGCAATCAATACCACATACCACAGTGCCGGGCATGGTGGCTCACGCCTATAATCCCAGCACTCGGGAGGCAGAGGCAGGAGGATTGCTCAGTTTGAGGGTTGCCTGGGCTACATAGAGAGCTCAGGGCCAGCCTGAACTACAAGAGACCCTGTCTCAAAAAAAAATTATACTATGAAAATTTTTATAACAGTTTATCGACATCTAGATTTTTGGCTGTGAGGAAATGGATGTTATGGTTAGAATGGTCTACTAATTTAGTTATTTCAGATGATATAGTTCCCACTTATCTGCAGTATATGTGTTCCAAGAACCTCAATGGATGCTTGAAGTTGCAGTTAGTGTCAAACTTATATAAACTATGTTTTTTCTTATACATATTTATCTCTGAAAAAAATTAATGTAATTTAAAATTAATTTATAAATTAGGCACAGAAACAATAAAGATGAATAATAAATCAGGACAATTATAACATGTCCCTAATAAATGTAAATATAGTCTCTTTTTGAAAAATTCAGGATTAACACTGATATTTTCAGACAAAAGTTGTGTGCTATTAACTGAAACAATGGAGACTTCTATAAATCCAATACTGCTACTGAGACCATTGGTAAGAGCCCAAACAAGAGTAAGACTACTGTGGAGCCAAGCTATGTGTCAGGGTTTGCAGTGGTAGGTATCCACCCTGTACATGGAGAAAGCCCAAGTCACAGATTTTTAATCTTAATTCCATCTGGTCTGGTTTTACAAGGTATAAGGCCTCCAAACGTGGTGTCTTACAGTGCCTGTTTATTGAAGTTAGATCATGAAATTCAGTTAATGAAATGTTTGCACCATTATGCATTGGGACTTTTAGTTGACTCATTAAAATATACTTTATCTTTAAAATTATTTCATAAAATTTCAGTTTTGTTTTAGTATTACCAATGGACAGTATGTAGTACTTATAGTGTAGAGATTCTGCAAACTAGCTCTTCTAGGAGTAGTCTTCAGTGCACTTTGTAATAGTTTTTGGAGAAATAATTTTCATGAAAATGACTCAATAGGGCTTAATTTGTACAAAGTACTTTCCTATTAATTTGGAGATTCTGTTTACAAATAGTTCTTTTCAGCTGACATAATAGTTTTTTCCAGAGTATGTTTTTGAAATAGATACCAAGATCATTTGTTTTAAAACATCTCATGTTGAAAATAATTTCTGGTTTATCTTTGTAGATATTTTTGTACTTCGAGTAGCCTATCCATTTATTTCTAGTATTTGTACTTAGAAATTAATAAATATGAAACATACATCCTCATAATAATCCAGTGTTACAAATATGTTAATCCCATTTGGTACATGAGAAATCTAAAGCCTTTCCATGGTTGTTCACTTATCCAAAGTCATACAGTTAACCAGTTTATCACATTTCATAGCCAGAGTTCTTTAACAAAGTAACTAAGTTAGTGAACAAGCAATTCCTAGAAATCAACTTAGATTGTCAGTTATATTGACTTCCTGGCAAACTATGAATTTTTAAAATTATATGTCTGTGATAATAGTAGATTTGAAATAAATTTGGAATATACATATAAACTATAGTTCAAGAATGAAGTCACTATATATATTTGCCTATGTGTTCACACACATTAGACATTCATCAGAGCTTTTATTATCTATTCTAGATATAGCAGTGACACAGACTTAAAAACCTGGTCACTGTCTTCAAGAGGATTAAAAATATAGTAAAATGTTTCTCACCCTTTTTTTTTTTTTTTTTTTTTTTTGAGACAGGGTCTCGCTTTGTAGTTCGGGCTGGCTCTGAGCTCACTATGTAGTCCAGGCAAGCCTCGAACTCAGCAATCCTCCTGTCTCTGCCTCCTGAGTGCTGGGATGACAGGCGTGAGCCACCACGCCCGGCTCTCACCCTTTTCTTTTTTAAAATGATTTTAAACATTATGATCACATTCAACATTGAGAATTTGTAGGGTACATGACACATCTTGATTCCAACTTTTTGCCCTTCGCCTGCCTTCCCTACAACCCCTATCCCCCATGTACACAAGCTTCGTTTCCTTCTTTTTACTATCAAATTTTTTCTTTCCCTTCTTAACTTTCCCCTACCCACCCTTTCCCTTTCTCTTTTGCACATTTTCTTCCTATTTCACATTACCTATCATATGTTTGGGAATTCATTTACACCTTCAGTTTTTTCATACTAGAGAAAAGGTATTTACACTGTGTCCTATTTATTTCACTTATGAGTATATGCTGAGGGTACATCCATTGGAGTATAAATAACTCAAATGTATTGTTCTTTATGGCTGAGTAATACTCCATTTTATTATAAAGCCACATCTTTATTTAGTCTCCCATTGATGGGTATTTCAACTATTTCTAAGATTTAGCTATTACAAACTGAGCTGCTATAAACACGCGTGCACAGATATCACTATGATATGATTCTTTTCCTTCTTTCATAATATAGCCAGCAGAGAAATAGCAAGGAACCTGTAATCCTAGCTTTTTGAGAAATCTCCACACTGATGAACATGTTTCAACAAATTTTAATTCCTGAGTTTGGATAGCTTAATTCAAGACATTAATTCCTCACTTATTTATCATTGTTGTGTGTTGTATCCTTTAAGTATAAAACTATTCCACAACACTATTCTAAAAATAGTTATCAATGAAATGTATTAACTAGATTATGTTATATATATTTTAATGTTCTATTTATAGTGTCTTGAATTTACATATAATTAGCTGAAACTGGTTAGCATGTGGGTATAACTAGTGAATATGAAAGGAATTATAAGTTCAGTATGATTTATGCTAACACTATAAATGAGATATACTTAATATTATTAATATCTAGGGTCTAAACATATAACACTAATGGCAGCATAGTCTTTTTTTGAAATAAGTCTTCATAGTATGGTCTAGTAAGTACTAGACAGCATTCTCCTAATATACTCAACCAATTCATGTAACAAATTGAGAGCCTTATATGTCCATTATCTGTGTTAACTCCTTTAGCCTGGTGTCTGGCCTTGCTGAAATTAAAACCTAGTGAATTTGCTGAATTTGTATTCTAGTGAATTTGTTGAATTTGCTAGCTGCTTGACCTTGGATTAATACTTATGACTCTAAAAACATCTACATTGTAGTATCTTATATTATATAAACAAATACATGAAGGGCTCAGGACATTGTCTAGTACAGTGAGTGTTAGCAATTTTTATTATTTTATTGTGAAACAGATACTTTTAAAAACACACACATTGCTGGGAATTTAGCACCTCGGAAAGTGCAAGGTCCTGAGTTTGATCCCTGGGACTGGAAAGAAAAAGGCACATTAATAAGATCTTAACATGGTCTGTGAGAATCAGGATAGCTTTCTGAGAAGTGTGATTTGGTCCTAAGAAAGAGAAGGTGAACACCAGTAGTACCAACTGACTGAATAAGGAGGGAAGAGTGAAGTGGGAAATATTAGGCTGAGAACATGAAGTATGAAAGCCAGGAAAAAAACATAATCAGAGTGACTTGAGTACCAGTATTGTCTCTTAAAAACTAAGTAGTAATAAGGTAAAGGAGATAATGGGGATAAAACTTTTTAGGGCCTTTGAAAGCCTGTATGGGATAATTTAAAACAAGAAAGTGACAAAATTATATTTCATTTTATAATGATTTCTCTCCATGCATTCTTCAAAATGTATTGAATGGACAGAGTGAATATGGGGACCATAATCAAAATGCTATAGAAAGTAAAAAATGATGGGGATAATAGAATAAGATAAAAGCTTGAAAGAAGTAGATGAGTCAGAAAGTCTTAGGAGATAAAATAGACATGACTGAAGGTCTTATTGGATATAAAGGATGGGAAAGAAATGTCTCTCAGGACTCCAAACATATCAACTAGAAAAATAAATTGCAGGCTGCCAGGCATGGTGGCTCACGCCTGTAATCCCAGCACTCAGGAGGCAGAGACAGGAGGATTGCTGAGTTTGAGGCTTGCCTGGGCTACATAGTGAGCTCAGAGCCAGCCTGAACTACAAAGCGAGACCCTGTCTCCAAAAAAAAAAAAAAAAAATTGCAGGTAAGTCAAGATAACAGGAAATATTCTAAAAAAGCATTGTGTCGGCTTTCAATTACTGTGACAAAATACCAGAGAAAAATTAGCTATACAAGGAGGAACACTGTTCTTTGGCTCAGGGTTTCAGTCCATGATATCTTGGCCTGTACTTTGGGCCTATGATGGAATATTACATTTTGGTGGAAATGTATTGCAGAGGACACCTTAGGGGCTAGACAGTGAAGGGACAGGAAGGGGCAGAGCCCCAGGACAAGCTTCAGGGTCCCAGTGCGGTGACCTGATTGCCTTTCACTAAACCTGAACTCCTAAGGGTTCTGCCACCTCCCATTCCACACAAGTCTTCCTCAAACTATGGGCCAGTAGGAGATAAAGAACTTATCTAGTTGTAGAGCCTCTTTGGGTTTTTGAGGGGTTCTTATTATTATTATTATTGGTACAGTTTATTGGTACATTATATATACACATCACAGTTCCACGCCACATTGAGAATCCATACCAGTATATGGCACAACTTAATTCTCATTTTTCTCCCTCCCCCACCCACCCTGTCTCCCCTTTGCCCCTATATACACAAGCACTGTTTCCTTTTTTTAACCATCAGTTTTTTTCTTTCTTCATTATTTACCCTTAAGCCCCATTACCCTTTGAATATTTGCTATTTCACAATATCAATCATGCATTCTAGAACACATTTATAACTTCACTTTCTCATATCAGAGAAAATATATGACATTTACACATCTGTGACCTATTTATTTCACTTATGAGTATGTCCTGAAGGCACGTCCATTTGAGTATAAATGATTCAATCCCATCATTCTTCGTGGCAGAGTAATACTCCATTTTATTATTATTTTTTTAATCTTCTTTATCCAGTCTAGAGTTGATGGGCATTTGGGTTGTTTCCCAGATTTAGCTGTCACAAACTGAACTGCTATAAACATGGGTGCACAGTGTCTCTGTGATATGAATCTTGTAAATGGGGGTGGATAGAACCCAGGGCCTTCTCACTAAACTACTTCCCCAATCCTTTTTTTATTTTGAGACAAATTCTCTCCATTTTCCCAAGCTGGGCTCAGACTTCTATCTTCTGTCAGCCTCCAAGCCTAATGGCGTTACAGGCATATGCTACTGCGCCCAGATGGACTTTAGTGCTGTTGAGCAGGTATCAGCAAACTATAGCCAATAGACCAAATCTAACCTGTCACCTGTTTTCGTACAGCCTATTTAGCCACTTTTAGGGAAAGTTTCCTAATGCCTGACTAAAGAGTATTAAAATGTACTGTATTTGGTGACAGATGAAAATGGAATGATGTGATATCTAGCCAGGTGATAGGCTCTGAGCTGAAAGGACAAGTGTGGCTGAGAAAGATGAGCACTAGCGATGTGGTCCTTGCTTTGTGGTGTGCAGGGGCCTGCAGTCCCAGAACCCACATTTTTGCCTGAGGTAGTAACTTAGCTGGTATTTTTTACACAATAATTTCCTAAGTATTTCTTTTCTTTTTTCTTTTTTTTATGCTATTATGAAAGGTGTTGTTTCCTTAATTTCTCAGTGAGTTTATTTGTGTGTAGGAATACTATTCATTTTGGATGCTAATTTTGTGTCCAGCTATGCTACCAAATTTGGTTATTAATTCTAGGAGTCTTGATGCAGTTTTTAGGATCTCCCATGTAAAGTATCATGTCATTAGCAAATGATAATTTAACTTCTTCCTTTCCTATCCTTATTCCTTTTATTTCTTTTTCTTGTCTAATTACTCTGGCTAGTGTTTCCAGAAGTGTATTGAATAAAAGTAGTGTTAGTTGACATCCTGCTCTTGTTCCTGATTTTTAGAATGAAAACTTTCAGTTTTTGACCATTTAGTGTGATATTGGCTTTAGGTTTGTCATAGGTGGCTTTTATCAGATTGAGATAAAGACTCATCATTTCCAACTCTCTGTAGTTTTTATCATGAATGTGTATTGGACTTGGGCAAGTGCTTTTTCCACATCTATTGAGGTGATCAACTAGTTTTTTTCCCTTGGCTGTGATGACATGGTATATTACAGTTATTGATATATACATTTTAAACCATCCCTGCAATCTTGGGATGAATGCTACTTGGTCATGGTGTATAATCTTGTTGATGATCATCTGCATTCTCTTTGCCACTCACAGAGAATTTTTGTGTTTATGTTCATTAGGGATAAGCTCAATTCTTTTGTATTTACTTAATCATGTTATGTGATGTAGTATGTGGTCTGTTTTGGAGAACGTCCTGTATGCAGCTGGGAAGAATATCTACTGTAATGTTGTGGGGTGGAAAACTATAGACATCTACTAGATCCGTTTGTTTTGTTGTCTGGTTGATCTATTTGTGACAGTGGGGTATTGAAGTCCACTATTACCGATGTATTAGTGGATATTTGATTTTTCTTTTCCATTAAAATTGGTGTAATACAGTTGAGCAAGCTGGTATCTGGAGCATATATTTATGATTGTTACTTCTTTATCTTGGACTGCTCCCTTAACAAGGATATAGTGACCTTGTCTCTCTTAATCAGTCTTGGCATAAAATCTCCTTTCAAACAGAATAGTCCACTGCTTTTTTCCACATTCCTGTCATGTGGAGTTTCTTTCCATCCTTTGATTGTCAGTCTATAAAAAAATTTTTTAGTTAAATGTGTTTCTTGTATGTAACATAGTGTTGACCCATGCTACAGTGGGCTGTTTATTATCATTGAAAGCTCTAAAAGGATTGCTATCAATGCCCTAGGAGAAGACCAGGAATTAGATCATGAAAATCTTTGTAGTCTAGGTAAGAAATCTGGATGAATCAAAGCAAGAATTGTAACAGTAGTAACAACTGTTTACTAACTGGCTTCAATATGTGTCCATATACTCTGCTAAGCACATTACTTTTTGTTTTCTAATTTAATTGTCAGAACTCTGTTAGGTAAACACATCATTTCTGTTTTAAGACCAAAAAAAAATGAGGCTCAGAAAATCCATGTGTTTAAGTTCACATTATCTATGAAGGGCAAAAAAAAGTAAGATTTCATTTGAACCCTGATCTGAGAATTTCTAAAACTTGTGCTCTTAACTATAGTGTTACCTATATTGTTCTTATCTTTTTCCTCCTGCCCTCTCTTCCTGTCTCCTATAACTCTTCAAATAATGTCTCTTTCAACTACGCTGATCCTAGGATATAGACAGGAAAGTTCATCATATTCCATCAGAACTGGTTTCCAATCTTAAGTTCGCTTTTATTTTTCCCATTTATCACTGTAGGTTCCTTGCTTGATAATGTAATTACACTATGTATTATTTTGAAAAGTATACAAGACTAGGCAAGACTAGGACATTACAGAGTAACTTCCAAGTAGTGTCAGATCCAAGAGGTGATACTTGATAATTATTAATGTTTTAGGTTAAAGGTGCCAGAGGAGCACCAGCAATTTACTAATTCTTTTGCAGATTAGTTTTCAAATTTTTTTTACTAAAAATTGTGAGCACTACCCAGAAATGAATGTCAGAAGTGATAAACTTTAGAAAATGTTTTAAAGTCTTAAATCCATGTCCTGATATAAATTAATGTTTTTAGCTACATGCTGTGAAGAGGTTCAACCATCCTTACTTTGGAACTTATTTGCAAACAACATAAGTGACTATTTTTCATTGGGTAGTTAGGGAAAAATTTATCTGATGTTTTTCTTCTAGGTATTCAGTTATATCAGAATTACAATACAATAAATATTTTAATATGCTTTTAAATCAGACTGCAAATTAATTTATAGTAACTAATTTCAAAATTCTGTAACTTTTATAAATGTTTGCCATCTGGTGCTACACTAGAAGTTTAGTGGCTGTGACACTTACTTGAAGGGTCAGATTGACCATGGAAGTCTGGTTGACTGGCGCCTATTTGGACACCAAGCCAGAGATGTGGTTCAGAGTATGACTACAGCACAGCCACTGTTGACATGCCTCAAGCTTCATGAGCCAAGGCAGTCCTTGAGGAAGAAAGTACATGGCAGCCTTAGGTACACATTGAATGTTCTTTTAGAAAATGAGTGGGTTGATTTTCTGATGTTGGATCATACTATGTAAATGACTTGTACTTGAAATCCAGTTAACAAAAAAATTACTCCATAAAATTAGTCAAAGATTTTATAAAGCCTAATGAAACTAAAGTTAATTGGATTCCTTGAACAAATATAATTTTTATACAGTTATGCTTAACTTATACCTTGCAGGTCTCAATGTGAGTATTCAGAGAAATACCCAGAGGCATAATTTCATGGGTGTTGTAGTGACTATTTGAAACAGATGAAAATTTCACAGCTCTCAAACATTTTCCTTTTCACTTTTCTAGGACTTAGTAAAATAAGTCTTTTGCAATTAATTTCTAGCTCCTGACTTCTAAGTCTGACTTTGTTTTGTTCATTTGTTTATAAATTGTCAATGTCAAATGATCCAGTACTCTGTTGAAAAGTTCTTTTTGTCCCTGAATATATTTTCTTGAAATAACATTGCAGGCCCATAACAGAACTTGCCTCAGCATTTTAAATCCTCTGAGTGATTATGAATGCCATGGTAGGCAACCACCACATAGTAGGTAGAATAGTACAGTAGTGATGTTAAAAATAAGAGAACAAAGAACACTTTGTACTTCCACCCAAAAGGAAGAATCAATGGTATCAATGATGAAAAACTAAGGGTGGGGATTTAGCTTGGTGGCACAGCACCTGCCTGACAAGTGCAAGATCCTGAGTTCCATCTATCACCATGGCTTCTCTGTGCATCTCTTTCTTCCTGCCTTCTCTCCACTGCATGCTCATTTCCTCTTTAGTCTTTCTTACACAGAACCCAGATGGGTAGTACTGAAGAGGAATCCATAAACAGAATGTCTTCCTATTTTCTGGACTCTTCTCCTTGCCATTGTACTCTCTAAGAAAATACAGACACACAAAGAGAGTAACAATTTGGTTTATAAGTTCAGTAGCAATGAGATTCTGTGTGTTAGAATATCATATGAGAAATAACTATATAAGTATTTATTGAACATTGGTCTTTGACATGAGTGCAGTAAGTTTTGATGCCAATATTTTGAACTGTTCCTTGCACTCTTCCTTTTTCACTTAATTATACATAACCTTTTATTAAAAATAAATCCCCAGTCACTTAGACTTATAACCCACAGGCTCTATCATTATTCTTTTTATCAGACAACCCAGTTGCTTCTCTGTGAATAGAAATTAAAAGCTAGGAGTTCTTTTTTTTTTTTTTTTTTTTTTTTTTCTTTTGAGACAGGGTCTCGCTTTTGTAGTTCAGGCTGGCCCTGAGCTCACTATGGTGCCCAGGCAAGCCGCCGCGAACTCAGCAATCCTAGGAGTTCATTTTTTTTTCTTGCTTTATTTTAATATATCATTGCAAGAGTGGCTATTAGAAATATAGCATTTTGCATTATATAATGAGTTAGGAATTTCTACCTCACACTTGCCAGGCAGGTGCAGAGCTCATAAGCTACATCCCCAGCCCAGTTTTCTACTGTTTTGTAAAAACTGTCTTATTACTTTATTTATAGTACCTCAGTATTTTGTTTCACATAAATTTTTGCCTCTTTGCAGTTTAAAAAGCATAATTGTTATGCTTTCTGTTAAAACGTATAGCTAACTCTAGCATTCAAATATTTGACAAACCTATACTTCCATGCACTTTACTTCTATAGCAGCAGACAGAAAGAATTTGCCTAGAAATTTTCATCACTTTTCTGGCTATCAAATAATTTTATACAGTTACAGGCATATTGAATACAAACTATCTTAGATTCAAAAGTTACCATAATCCATTTCCCAGTATTTTTTTCAGTTCAGCCACTTTGTTAACATTACTAAATCTTCCTTATCTATTTTGACTCAGTTATTGAAGATGTGAAGATATTTTTCTCATACTGGAACAAAATGTTTGACAAAGCCAGGACCACTGCTATAATTAGGGTACTTTTGAAAAATACTTTGCAGCAATGGTTTCCTATATAATATCTTTGGATTTGCTTTCATTTTAATATGTTACATATTGGAAGTCATACAAGACAGTATAATGTGGTAGACTAATTAAAGTTTGAATTCCAAATCTATCTCTTCATTTTGTAAATTTGGGTAAGGCACCTAACCCTCTGACTCCTTTTATCATTTTGTAAAAGTGTAAGTGATGCCTCCCTCATTGAGTCAGAAGAGTGAAATGAGATTATGTAAAACAACTTTCACAATGACTAGTACTTTTCTTTAGTCTTGAATCCCGTGCCTTCCTAGTGACAAAGTATCTGTCAGTAAAGTCTTCTGATGCAGAAGTTCTTTTCGAAGCACAGAAAATTTTATCTAACGTTACTGGCTAGTAAGGTCCCTAGAGCTTGGCTTTGTGGTACTCACCCGGAATCCTAGCACTCAGGAGGTTATGGTAGGAGGATCATGAGTTCAAGGCAAACTAAAGTGAGACCCTGTCCTGGGGGTGAGGGAGCTGGGTGTGGCTACTGGTTATGCAGACTTTTCTTCTTTATAAAGTAAGTTTTCCCTATCCTGATTAAGGTTCTGAGTTTGAATCCCAGTCCCACAAAAGAAAAAGATATACTTCTTCGTAAAATTTTGTTGAGGATTTTCCTCAAGAATCCTAGAACCTAGCAGGGTGGTGCCTGCCTATAATCCCAGTTTCTCAGGATGGAGGCAGAAGGATGCAAGTTGGGGGCAGTCTGGGCAATTTAATGAATGATTTTGTGACCTTGTCTCAAGGTTAAAAATTTTTTAAAGGTCTGGAGTTACTGTTTACCGTGAGGTCCTGTATTTTTAAACAAAAAAATCTAAGAAAGTCAGCAAGAAGTAAAAATAAAGTGAGAGAAACAGGGATGTGTATGTAGGTTTTCCACTGGGTAAGAAATGACAGTGGATCCATTTGCTAAAAGGAAAAATAGATGAAACTTAGGTGAATTCATTTATCCCAATCATTAACATTTTTAGTTTTAACCTTTATTTCAGAACTTTTACATCTCTATTATTACCCTTGCAGAGCATGTATAAGTATGTGTAATTTTCTTTTGGAAACATTCTTTTTTTAATTGAGTTCTTTATTGGTACATTTTATATACAACTCACAATCACATTCAACATTGGGGGATTTGTACCAATATATGACACGAGTTAATTCTCATTTTTACCCATATCCCTACCCACCCCACAAACCCCCACCCCCTGTATACATGTTCTTTCTTTTTTTTTCAAATCATTTATTATTTCCCCTCATTACTTTCCCCTACCACATTCCCTTTGAATATTTCCTATTTCACAAAATCTATCATACATTCTAAAACTCATTTACATCTACGGGCTCTCATACCAGAGAAAAGGTACAGTATTTACATAGATCTGTGATCTATTTATTTCACTTATTAGTGTGTCCTCAAGGTGTGTCCCATTTGCACATAAATGAATCAATCTTGACATTCTTTATGGCAGAGTAATACTCCATTTTATTAAAAAACCACATCTTTATCCAGGCTCCAGTTGATGGGTGTCTGGGTTATTTCCAAGATTGGGCTATCACAAACTGAGCTTCTATGAACATGGGTGACATATGGCTTTATAATATGATTCTTTTAATTCCTTTGAATATATTCCTAGCAGGGGAATAGCAGAGTCAAATGGGACCTCTAATCCTAGTTTTCTGAGGAATCTCCACACTGATCTCCACAATGGTTGCATGAGTCTACAGTCCCACCAACAGTGGAGAAGGGTTCCTTTCTCCTCGCAGCCTCACCAGCATTTATCGCTGTTTAATTTTGCAATAACAGCTATTCTTGTGGAGTGAGATGAAATTTCAGTATTGTTTTCATCTGCATCTCTTGAATGACCAGTGATGTTGCTAAATGGCTGTATTCCCACAACTGCTATACAGATTCAGTGCAGTTCCAATTGAAATCCCAATACCATACTTCACAGAGCTAGATAAAATAATCCAAAAATTCATCTGGAACCACAAGAGACCTAGAATGGCAAAAGCAATTCTCAAAATCCAGGACATGGCAGGGAGTGTTACAATCCCCAATTTAAAACTGTGCTATGAAGCCATTGTGATAAAAACTGCATGGTACTGGCACAGTAACAGACCTGAAGACCAGTGGAATAGATTAGAAGATCCAGAAACAACTTCAGATACACTAAGCCACCTTATCTTTGACAGTGGAAACATTCTGTCATCCTCAATGAATCAGCACTGCTTATTTCATGAGATGATCACTCAAAAGAATTAACCTTTCTATTGAACTTTCCACAGTTAGGGCCGAATTAAAATCTTAACCTCTTTTAATTATATTTTTCTCCACGAAGATCTTCTCAATAGTCATTTAAATATACTTGTTAGTTTTTTTTTTTAAGTTACACTAATGAACTTGGCATGGTGGCAAATGTCTTTGATCCTGGCTACTAGGAAGGCTGAAACCAGAGGATTTTGAGTTCCAGACTAGCCTGAGAAGTTTAGCAAAACTCTTTCAAATCAAGAGAAGACGGGAATGGGCTTGCAATGTAGCTCAGAACTCCTTAGGTTCACTTCCCAGTACCTCAAAATCACTGAATGGACTGAATTGAGGTATGTGTAGCTCATTGTGGAGCACAAGCCTATCATGCATAGGGCCCTGTGTTTGATCACCAGAATCATCAAACTAAAAGTCCATAAGTAAAAATAAATAACTAAATGAAGACAAAAACTTGATTATGAAACTGGATAACTGAAAGTACTCTGCCCTGATTTTACATTGACTACCTAGAAGACAACAGAAAAGTAAGTCAGTTTTGGGTATTCTTTCTAAGGATATTAATTTATAAAGATTTAATAATGGATATTCCTATTTGATTCTTTTGTTGGCTGCTTTATTTGGTATCCTTTTTGCTTTTTCCTTCTTTGCACAAAGATTTAGCTCACTGGAAAGTGCAGGTCTGGCTAAGGTAGTTTCAGATCCTGATGAATACATTTATTTGACCTCAGACTGGCATCTTTAATTTTTGTTTGAATCTCCATTCCTCTATCTATAAAATGATGATAATAAACTTATGAACTTATTGGAAAAGTAAGAAAACAGGTCTAACTCATTTTTTAGGAAAGAAACTTTAATGTCATGCATCTAATTGAAACTGTAGAGAATAACAAGATAATATAAAGCTTAATTAGAAATTTGGTGATTGATAAGTTGATAGGGTAAAAGTTTTTGGTTAAAGAGGAAATTGAAACTAATAGTTTAGTAAATGAGTTTTTTAAAACATTATTCATGGGACTCTCTTTGCTTAACCCTGTCTTCTGTAACCATGGTAATTGAGTTGACTATAAGGAAGATGGAATGAAGAAACAATTCTTCTGCCAATTTAAAGAATATTTGTATCCCCAAAGGCATGCATGTCCTCTCTTATTGGAGAAAGTGCTTTAAAATTCAACCAGCAATATTCCAGACTTCGCTGATGATGAATTGCTTGCCAAACTGTGCCACAAATTATTCATTTTAATTCACTTATCTTTCTTGGCATGGTTTCTTTATAAAGTCTATGCCCTGAAGGATGGAAGAGAAGGTCAACGGGAAAGCCCATGCCTGTGTTTCAAGTACCCATATCTAGTGTTACTTTTAATGTGTGGATTATATTCTACTTGAGATTTGCCAACTATCTTGGAAATGCTTTTTCTTCAGTCTTACATGCTAAAGCTGTCCACTGTTCTCCAAAGGATCCCATCAGCCACCAAGATGGAAGAATCTCTGTGGGTTGTTGTTGGTGTTGTTGGTGTTGTTGTTGTTGTTGTTCTTCTTCTTCTTCTTCTTCTTCTTCCTCTTTTTTCTTCTTTCTCTTCTTCTCTTTTTCTTTCCTCCACCCCCCTTTTTTGAGAACCTTGACTCTAACTCTGACTTCCATAATGACCCAACAAAGAGAACTTGACCTCTGTCCTCTGTAGAAGGACTTCCAGCTTCCTATTTTACTTTCCATCCTTCTTCAAGCATCCCTTATCCAAAATTAACTTTTTGTATTTTTCTGATTTTGTTTGGTTGAGGTGAGATCAAAAACCAAGTTTAATAGAAACCAGCAGCAATAGAGTCTACCAGTTACACGTTTGTTCAGCTCTGACTCTGTGCCCTAATCAAGATTTCATATCCAGTTTTATTTTATTGAGCTTCTAAAGGTCATTATGTATCTATAGTAAAACCTAAACTTTTAAAGTCTTCTTTCTGCCTGTCATCACCTGTTTTGAGAAATAATTACTAATACTGTATGAAATACAAAAAGTTCTATTTCCCAGAGTTTTCTAATTCTGTAATCTTAATTCAAAGTTTATGGAACTCCTGATACATATTGTAACATTATGAAATTAAATTAAATAGTTAAATGTTTCTGAGTATATTTGTCATGCTTTGTTGCAGGGATGGAATGATAATCATTTATTAAAGCTTTGAAATTATCCATGTCCTAGAGAGGATAAGGCTGAGCATGTAAATTTTATATATTATATGTTAAAAGTCATACAAGACAGTATACTGTGGTAGACTAATTCAAGTTTGAATTCTAAATCTTTCTCTTCATTTTGTAAATTTGGGTAAGACACCTAATCCTCTGAATGCTTTTATCATTTTGTAAAACTGTGATACCTGCCTCATGGAGTCATAACAGTGAAATATGAAAAACACAATTTTGAGAAAGAATTTATAAAGATAGACAAGCATATTGTGGTAATATCTTTATAGCATAAAATTAATTTTGCTTACAATTGTATGCTATATTTAATAAGGCAGGACCCTTAGAAATAGACTATTAAAAATGTTGTACACACATTTTTACAAGAGTAAGTTCACTTATCCAATTAGCCCTAGACATATTTGTGGCCTCAAAATCAGCATATTAAGCTTTTTCCACGTATATAAAGAAATAGTCATAAATAGTATAATAGTCATAAGTTCAGCTGATTATAGTTACATTATTTGTTTAAAAAATTACATAATTGGAGCTCAGAATTCAGCTCAGTGGTTCTGGCATCTGCCTTGCAAGCACAAGGTCCCAAATTCTATTCCCGGTAACCACATACCACAATGCCAGGTGTGGTGACTCACACCTGTAATCCCAGCACTTGGGAGGCAGAGGCAGGAGGATTGCTGTGAGTTGTAGACTAACCTGGGCTACCTAGTGAGCTCAAGGCTAGCCTGAACTACAAAGCAGGATTCTGTCTCACCAAAAAAAAAAAAAGATATTACCTGGAAAACAAATCTGGACCACATTAAGCATCTATATCTTTAAAATACATGGTGCTACTTTGAGTTTACCAGTTTTTCCCAGTGGAGAGCTAGATACTAGTTTAAAGTGGTAAATGTGCCAGCCATTGGTAAACCTTTAGATTTGTTCAAATATCTAACTATATTTAATGACTGACTCTTGGTGCATACAAATCTTTATGCTGAGATATACAGGACCTGAATTAGAATTCAACTTTTGCCAGTTTTACATCAGAATTGCACACTGAAATAGTTTAAGTGACTGAAAGCTGTCTCTAGAGTATACCTACTAAGTTTCAGTTCCTAAGAAACTACCGGTTTTACAAGTACTATAGCTTTATTTTGTTTTCTCTCAGAAGTACATTTGCTACTTATAATATGCTTGTCCCTTGTTGTGCATTTACTTAACTAGATGTAATACCAAGCATGATGCTGAAAATTACATGGCCTTTAATGACTTTTCCTCAAAATTATAAATCATACTATCAGAAATAAGCAGAATTTTTATATGACTCAGAATGGGCCCTAGTATTTCGAGTAAATCTTAATTTATACTTTCATAGGAAGTTATACTAATTGACCCCCACGGTATAATTTTGGAATTACAGTGTTATTTTTAGTTTTATTATGCAGTTGTTAAAGTATCAATTCTGTGAAACATATGGGAACTTGTGTTTAGTAATGATTCTCTGTATAGAATATTTTGTTTGGTTAGGTACTTTTCTCCTCTTTCCCTATAGCATTTTAAAACTTTTGTTTTGTTTGGTGTTTTTGAGACAGGGTTTCAATATGTGGCTCAAGGTGGCTTCGAATTCATCATGTAGTCTCTTGCCTCAGCCTCCCAAATCGTAGGGTTATAAGTGTGAGCCACCATAACCATCTTCCCAACAGCCTTAAAACACCTGTTTTATTGGAAGGGAGGAAGAAAGGAAGGAAATTTATAAGCTAAAAACTTAGAAAAAAAGGTGCTCCTTTTTTTATTTTATATCTTCATTTTTACCTCTCCCCAAGCCCTCTCTGAACTGGGGTAAAATTCAGTGAATGAATGAAAGACAGTGATCACAACAGAGTGCTACAGTGTGTTCTGGAAAATCAAGTGCACATATTTCACATAACAGGAAAGACACCGGAAAAAGGCAAGACACTGTGTATTAGGTTGGAGGAAGCTGGAAACTGTTCCCCTTTAGTTGAAGCTGTTAAGTATGAAATAGAAAAGCCAGGACTGAGCCATTTTTTTTCCTCTTATAGGCAGAGAGCATATGATCTTGCTGACAGTCATCCTACCACTCACTTTTGCCATCTTCAGGGTGGAACGTGAGTGAAAAGCCAGTACCTTCCTCTCCTCTCTGTGTATCCTTCAGCCCTATTCGAGGCCATGTTGGCTCCTGCAGCCATAACAGGAGCTGTGCCTCAGCAACCTAAGGGCATAACACCTCTCTCCTGCTGGGGCTGCTTCAGGGTGTTGCTACTACCTCTCGTTGCTGTTAAGAACTGTAGCTGCCAGGGCAAAGATGAAGGAGGGAACCAAGCCTGCTACCTCCACCTTCCAAACCCCAAACTCTGTGTGGACCGCAGTCAACACAAAAGTCACTCTTGAAAGTTCCTGGCAGCTTATGGAATGGCACAGCTAGCAGTCAGGCAGCCACTTTTCCCACAGTTTGGTGGGGCTGGCACCATGATGGCTGAGGCTGTTCTAGATGTTCCATGGCCTTTTGGGAGCTGTTTGCCTTAGTCACAGCAGGCTTGAAACAGAGGGCTAATCCAGAGGAGTCTCTGCCTTGCAACCTCCAGATGACCCTGGCACCTGTGACTTCAAAAGGCCCATGAAATGCAGGGAACTGTGTGGGAGTTTGCTCCTCCACTATATACATACTTACATTCCCTGGGTCATTCAGTGTAAGAGAGCCTTTTAAAGTGTGCTACCCTCTGTGCTGTAGCACAGGCCACAATGAAAGCTTTGCTTGGTTAGTCATGTTGTCTACTGTGATTTTTATCTCTGGTACAACAGGCCAAGAAAGTTACACTAAGAAAGAACTGGTGACACTAGGGGCTATTAGTTTTGAAGAGCTCCATAGAGCAGCAGAACAGTAAAGACTCAAAAGCAGTGGAGAACATCTGTGACACGTGGAAGAGCACCAGAGAAGCACAGAGGCTCCTGGAAGATCTCCAGAAAGCTGCCAAGGGAACCACGAGCCCTGACTGCTAAGCAGATAATAGCAGGAATGAGGTGCTGCCAGGAACTGCTACAAGACAAGCTGAGAGTCCGTAAAGCCCAGAGTTGCTAGCATCAGGGGAACTGTATTCTGCCAATTGTGATTCCTACCAGAATTGAACACAAAGAACCTTGAGCCAATGGGCAACAGGTACAGCCCTTTCTGCTCCTAGCAGTCATGTGACAGTCAAGGTCAGTAAGTTTCAGAAGCATTTTGGCTCATGATGGAGAGTCACCTCCCTTGGGAACAGTGAACCCTACGTGTGTATGCCTCCAAATCTGTTAACCTTTTGTCCCAAGTATCTACATGCTGGAGGACAAAGGAAAATTGCTTTACTCTTTGCCCTTTGATTTTTCCTTGATAATGAGGAAAGTGAAGCTCTATTCCTGTTGTCTCCTTGGGCAATTTATGGGCCTCTTCAGTGTGTCTTTTGGTTATTGAGGACCCTTCCAGGAGAACTTGAAAAGTTTTAAGGTTAAGGTCAAATTTATGTTGCTAAATTAACCATTTTAAATTTTTTAATAATAAAGCCTTACTCTGGCAATTGTTTCTTCTATAATTATGTGTCAGAAGCATGATAGAAATGCCTTACTTGACTACTTGTTAGCAATATCAACTTATGTGAGCTACTAAAGTTTTTTACAGTTCATTCCTTCAACAGAAGATTGAAAACTAAGTACAAAGTACAGTACATGCTATCATCAAAGGGTTCAGTAAATGTTAGCTGTTGTTATAATTATGTCTGATGTTTTGGTCAATTTATGAAAAATTTTGACACATCTTTGTTAAGCATTCACTATTAAAATTAATAGTTCTAGGGCCAGAGATTTAGCTCAGTGGTTTCGGTGCCTGCCTCGCAAGCGCAAGGTCCTAAGTTCGATCCTGGTAACCACGTACAATGCTGGGCATGGTGACTCACACCCACCAGCAATCAATACCATGTACCACAGTGCTGGGTGTAGTGGCTCATGCCTGTAATCCCAGCACTCAAGAGGCAGAGGCAGGAGGATTGCTGAGTTCAAGGCTTGCCTGGGCTATAGTGGCCTGAGGGCCAGCCTGAACTACAAAGTGAGACCCTGTCTCCAAAAAAAAAAAAAAAATTAATAGTTCTATTTGGAGCAAAAGTGGAATACTGTAATGAGCCCTTACTGTCATGTCCGTGGTGTGTGTGTGTTTAAAGGACAAAAGTTCATTATACTGATGTCATAAAATTCGTTGGTGTGATAATTAAAATCACATTTAGATAGCAATATGGACCCCATATGTAGCCAACTTGTATTCAAGGATGTGGAAAACTCCCCAGAGAAAGTGCAGAATTAATTACCAATTATAATGATCACATTTAGTTAAACGATATAATAAATAATATATGTAAATGCCGGCTTCATTGATGAAAGTACACTGCAGTTACTCATACTTTTCCTTTTATTATTTTTAAAGTTTGGTAGACTAAAAAAAACGTGGTTGTCCATGTTAAAAGTCCTCTTGTATAGGAGTGTTTTTGTGTATGGGAGCACTTCTTCACCCCATGCTACCTGGGCCTGCTTATTTCTCAGCTTGTAGCATAGCACTACTTTCTTAAAGTAAACTACTTCTTTATTTTTTTGAAGTAAACTTCTCACACCTTCTCTGCTCCAGTACATCATTCTGATCCTCTTTTTAACATCACACCATCAGAGAAATAATTGCTTCTGTTTAGTTTTTCATGACCTCATGTGTTCTGAGCTTTACAAGTCAGAGGTTCTCCCGGCTACTCTAGTATCTGGCATGTACCAGGCCTTCAGTATATACCTATGAATTAAATGATTTTTACATTTTTCCTCAGTTTATATATTTAGAGAGTAAAAATCTTTTTAATACAGCATCCCCTAAAAACTCTTCTTACATGTATATCATCCCACTTATGCCTGTTTTGAAAAAGGACAGAAATGATGTTTTTTGAAAAAGGACTGAAATTATGTTTTATATCAGTCTGTACAACAAAACATTTGAAATTCTGTGTTAATCAAATTATTAGAGTGTGCTAGAACTTCTATAAATCTGAGACTGGATTTATGAATCTTAAAATCAACTGGAGAAAACCATGTAGTCATTCCAGCTGTCAGGAGAGACCACACAGGCTAAAAACACTCAATCTACCTGACCTGGTTTCAGTGAGTGAAATAATCTTGCATTTGTCTAAGCATAAGGTCTGGCATATTGAAGTGGTAAATAAATGTGAATTGCTTCCCTTTCCTCTTATAAGCTTTCAAAAGCAGATATTGTATCATTTCCGTAAGAAATAGCCAAGGAAACATTTGAAATTGAGACCAGTGCCTTAAGTAGCAAGGAAAGTGCTGAAACATAATCTTAAATTTTGGTATGTAGAGTTTATTAGATGTTAAGCATTATTTTCCAAGTTAAATTTCACAATGGAGGTTTAAGTTTGTCACGTTTAGAAAACAGAGTTACACTTTCAGTGAATACAGTGTTAGTAATCTCAAGGAACAACTCAACTTATGTCTAGGTATGTTCTGGTGATGTGAATATGGATGCACCTCTAGCAGTCCAAATGTTGTACCCAAGATGATAGTTTTGGTAGTTGTTGAATTCCTTGGAGCTGGGGGGAGGACCTTGAGGACATGTAATTTGTAAGACCTTGTCTCTGTCCTCTTTTTCTCTACTTTTCCTAACTTAAGTTGTGAATGGTTTGTTCTCTGTATTCATCTGCCAGTGATGTGTGGCATCCTCACCAGTCACCTGAAACAGTGAGGCACCCTAATCTTAGACGGGAACTTCTAGAACTGTGAGCAGAGGCAACAAAAAACTTCACACTGCATAAAGTTAGTTGTTTCAGGTATTACACTATAGAAACACCAAGCTGATACCATGTACTACCCAAACTGACAAGCTAATTTCACCATCACTGCATTGTGTTGTGATTAAAATTGATTGAAATATTTATTTTATAAATTTATAAATTTATTTTATAAATTATTATGGATAGGGCCAGAGATTTAGCTCAGTGGTTCCAGTGCCTGCCTAGCAAGTGCAAAATCCCTGGTTCAATCCCTGGTAACCACATACAACAATACCAGGTGTGGTGACTCATGCCCACCAGCAGTCAGCACCACATACCACAATGCTGGGCATGGTGGCTCATGCCTATAATCCCAGCCCTTGGGAGGGAGAGACAGGAGGATTGCTGAGTTCAAGTCTTGCCTGGGCTATATAGTGAGCTCAGGGCCAGCCTGAACTGCAAAGCAGGACCCTGTCTCAAAAAAAAAAAAATTATGATGGATAAATATACTTTAAATTTTCCATAAGGATTAGACATTCAGTCACAGAAGGAAATAACTAGCCTGTTTCTGTTACACCATAAGTTCACTGTGTGTATGTGTTTTAAACCAGAAATGTTTTTAAGCAAGAAACAAAACTGTATAGCCAAGAAATCCAAATACCCATATTAAGCCAGGATGATTGACAAAGATTAAAAAGAAAAAACTCAGCTTGTCAAAGATGTGGAGATATGGACAGTGTTGATGAAACTGTGAATTGCTACAGATTTTTTTAGCTGTCAGTTGGTCATTATGTATCCTGTGACTCTGAGATTACAACAGAAATATACCTAAAGATACTTGTCTACTGCTAGTCTTTCAACATTTTGGTGGCATCTTAAATTTTCAACAATAAGAGCTTAGTAAGGTTAATGATGATAAATTTATTTAACAAATGAATAAGCAGCTACTCAAATATTGATAAAGATATAAAATAATTACTATTTTGTTAAAGTGGTTATATAGCCACATATTATTTAAGCAAAGAAGAAAAAAACAACACATTCTTTCCAGACTACATCTCACTTCCTCTTATTCCATTTTCTGAAATTTTCTGAGTACTTGTTATTCCTGGATTTTACCCCATGAAACTATTAAAATAACATTAGGTTCTATACTAAACCACTAAACAAAAAGAATTGGATCTAAGTAAGGTTTTTCATGTAAAATTTGTTTTTTTATTTTTTTATTTTTTTGAGACAGGGTCTCGCTTTGTAGTTCAGGCTGGCCCTGAGCTCACTCTGTAGCCCAGGCAAGCCTTGAACTCAGCAATCCTCCTGCCTCTGCCTCCCGAGTGCTGGGATTTCAGGCATGAGCCACCACACCCAGCACTGTGGTATGGGGTATTGATGGCTGGTGGGTGTGAGTCTCCATGCCCAGCATGGTATGTGGTTACCAGCTGTCGAACTCAGGACCTTGCGCTTGCGAGGCAGGCGCCAGAACCACTGAGCTAACCCTCCGGCCCTGTAAAATTTATTTTATCTACAGAAGAACATATTGGTACAGCCATCCTGCTGAATTAAACTTTAGAAATCTATTATGTAATTCTAAACTTTCTACAGAGTTAAAGAATTGACCTCAAGTCACGGCGGCCCTAGCAAATGCATGAAAAAGGAAACTGCCCAGTAGGTATACTTGAGGGACACTGAAAAGAAACCACCTGTTTCAAGGAAACCTGAGAGTCTCCCTGCCCTTCATACTCTCATTTCCTCCTCATCCTTGATCCATAAAGGCCTAAGATGGAACTGTAAAAACTATGTTCTTTCTGTTAAAGATTTTCTCCCTTATTTTTTTAAGTAAAAAATTACTGGGAGATGATATGCCAAATGATTGTCCCCTATTTTAGTTTATCAACTTAATTACTTCAAAGTAGATTAAGTTCTTAGAGAACAATTCACATGAAGGACTTGAGGGAATGGAAGTACTGGTATCTCTGGCCAGTACATCAAGAAAGACAGGGGAAGAATTTTTCCCCCATTTTGCTTTTCTCTGCATTATGTGAAAATTATTTACCAGCAAGCTTGGTGGTTCACATCTGTAATCCCACCACTCGGGAGGCCGAGTTGGGAGGGATGCATGGGTTGAGCGAGGCCAGCCGAGCCTACACAGTGAGTTCAGGGGCAGGCAGAGCTACATAGTGGGACCTTATCAAAAAAAATTTTTTTAAACAAAACTGATGAAAGCAAACATTTTTTGAATATTTTAGTAGCAGCTTTTCAAATGATGTATTTGTGCAAGGTTCAAGCTTCATTAGTAATTATGTTTATTTAGTATCTCTTGCCATCTGGTTTAGATTAGGCTTAAGTAAATTTGAAAATCGAGTATCCGTGATGACATTGATAACCCTCTCCAGCATCTAAAATATTTTCCTCTCTTTTGCCTTTTAATACATCTTGAAAAACATTTTTGTGATATTGATGACTACTCTGCTGTTTTTGCACTTCAGAGGTCTCTCCCTCCCTCCCTCCCTCCTTCTCTCCCTCCCTGCCTCTCTCCCTCTCTCCCTTCCTCCCCCTCCCCCCCCCTCATGTCATGTATTTCCTTGCCCTCTGTGATGTGATTGTCTCCTTGGCCTCTTCCTCCAAGCACATCCTCTTTGAATCCTGACTTGGCTGGTTACTCTTCATTCCCTAACTTGATATTCACCACAGTTCAGCTGTTGCCCTGTGGGTCTTCCTTTCATGCATTCTACACCTGTTTAAAGTTACTGCTAACTCTGTCTCCCTGTTTGTTTCTCTCCATCCCTTAAGGAATGTTGTCTCACTAGGATATCTCACTATTGGATTTGGTATGCACAAAATTGAAGTCGTTTTCCTTCCAAAAGCTTTTATTTTCTTCTCTATATATTCATCACAAGGATCTAATTATTACATTTCATTTCCTGAGCTCTTTGCTTTAAGTTAAACACAAACTTCTGAATTCTTCCTTCAAAGTTGGGATCCACTCACCCCTTTCTCACCAACTACAGTGGCACTAGCTTTGTTCAGGCACCTGGTACCATGGTACCACCCAGTCAAATGTTTATTAACTGATGTTGCCAGGTAATCTTTTTTAACTTCATGACTAAGTCACCCTTTCTAAAACACATTACTCCTAGTCTTTTCCATGTCTCCTCCTTTATAAAACCAAGGTTTTTTTTTTTAACTCTCACCTGATGTTCTGTTTTATTTCTGTGCCAGTGATGGTGTAATATATTTCCTAGATTTCCTAGACTTTATCATACTCTACCTTGAACTTAATTATTTCATGGTGTCGCTGGTCTCCTCACTTAAGTTTCAAGGACCTGTTAAATTGGTATTCCCCCCCCCTTTTAGTACCTGAGATCCAACTAAGGACCCTGTGCTTGTGAGGCTGACGTGGTGCCACTGAGCTAAATCCTCAATGCTCCTTTTTAATTGAATTAAACAGCACTTTTTATTTCTTTTTAAGTAATTGTATGAAGTAGTATAAAACTTCTGACCTTTTATATTATTTTCCACAAACTTCTTATTCAGAAGTTCTCCAACATTAGTATGGTCAATAAATAACAACTTGGATTTCTTGTTAACTCTAGCTCTAACCCCCAAGAAATCTAATTTAGTATGAGACTAAACCACTCTTTCAGCAATGCCGCTGAGAAGCACTTTTCATAGAACCCATTAGTCTAACATCTTCATGTGGCACAATTTTAATAGCACAGTTATCACATTGTTGTGTGTATTTGTTTGAGACGTTTATGTGAGTTGTAGCAAAAATTATTAGGCCAAGTTTCATAAAGTGCAACAACGTCCTAGATGCCTTAAAAATGCACAGAGAACTGTATTTTTCCCTAGATTTATAAACTGCCAGGAACTCAATCACAGTGTTAGCTCTTCTACCTTCCAGGGTAGTATAGTAGGAAAGAATCTTTTGAATGGCATCTGTTGTGAAAAGCAACAGTGTAAAAATAAATAACAAATTTCCACTGTGTTTACATGAAGAAGTGAAACTTTTAATAACCTGTACAAAGGATGTTTCTGTTTTCTGTGAAAACTAAACTCCCAAATCAACATTTTGGAAGTTATTTAAGAATTAATATTTACTCCCTGTAAGTAAATTAATATTTCCTGTGATAGGATCCTTATGAACTCTTTCAATATAGGTTGTACTCTTCTATACTTTTTTCACTTTCCTATAGTCCTTTCAACATAAACATCTGATATATGCAGTTTTTAAAATAAAATTTATACAAGATTGTATGAGAATCTAGTAAAATTATTCATTAAAGAGAAATTTTGTATCTTAATAAATTTTTGCTTAAGATTCTTATACAAAAGTTGAATTTCAAAGTTCCAGGTGAAATATTGAATCATTATTATAGAGGTTGGCTTTGGAGTGCCATGGTGTGTTGTGGACAATATTGGCAACAGAAGGGTTTTTCTGTTATTGCCAGTTTTTCTAGGCCAGTTAAGTCATTCGTGTTTTTAGGTTTCTTTGGTTAATGGTCAGTCTTCTTTCAGATTAATTAAAGTCCCAAAACAAATTCTGCCCTACCTGCCAACCTTTATTATCCAGCTGACAGCAATCAGAAGGGAACTTTGTTTGATTAGCCAGTAAATTCCCTACTTTTTTCTTCTTAATCATACTCTGACAAATACCAAAGCAGAAAATGTAACATTCTGAAAGTAGGGCCAACCCCCTCTGTATTCTCATCTGTCACCACAATTTTCTACTATTTCGGAGTGTGTGCTATAGTCTGAATATGTCTCTCCAAAGTTCATACATTAAAATTGAATGCCCAGTGCAGTTGTCGTAAGTGAGGCTCTTAGGGGATTGTGAGAACTGAGCCTTCAGGATGGCACTAGCCCCCTTTAAAGAGGTCTGAGGAAGCTTGTGGGCTCCTTCTAGTGAGGACACAGAGACAGCGTCAGGTATGAAGAAGGAGCCCTCACTCAACTCTGGACCTGCTGGAAATTTCTGTTGTTTATAAACTAAACTAAAGTCTAAAGCACTTTGTTATAGCACCACAAATGAACTAAAAACAGAGAACATTTGTTGCAAGAAAAGGATGGAAGACTTTTATGATCTTTTTTGGGGGGGGCAGTACTGGGGATCAAACTCAGGACCTTGTGCTTGTGAGGTAGGCATGGCACCACTGAGCTAAATATTCTGTCCCTCGTGGTCTTGAGTGTAGTTCAAAAAGTGCTAAGTCATTGGTCTTGTCATATAATCCTACTCCTTTCATGCAAAGATCCAGGAGCACATATGATCTTTCTGACCAATCACATACCTTAAATATTCTTTATTTCCTCATTGTTATTTGTCTGTAATGTTGCTTGCCCTTAGATGAAATTTTTGTTGGAAATGTAGATCTAGATTAGATGCAGGTAAAGATGTTGGATTCATTTTCCTCAAGTTAAAATCCTGATGAGCTTTCACAAGTGTTGCAGCCCTTCCTCAATTAGTAATTTCTGATTAGGTTCCTAAATGCTTACTTGCATGCAGAGGTATTTCTTACATCTATATCAGTATTTTTAATTGCAATTTTGATGTCAGTGGGTTTTTTTTTTTTTCTGCTTTTTGGAGACAGGGTCTCGCGTTGTAGTTCAGGCTGGCCCTGAGCTCACTATGGTGCCCAGGCAAGCTGCCGCGAACTCAGCAATCCTCCTGTCTCTACCTCCCGAGTATTGGGATTATAGGCGTAAGCCACCATGTCCGGCATTGTGGTATGCGGTGTTGATTGTTGGTGGGCGTGTCTCCATGCCCAGCATTATATGTGGTTACCGGGGATCGAACTCCGGTCCTTGTGCTTGGGAGGCAGGTGCCCGAACCACTGAGCTAACCCTCCAGCCCTGTCAGTGGGTTAATTTTAAATGAAGTAGACCAACATCTACTACTGCATTATAAGATGGAATGGTTTGGGAAGACATTGCTTGTCCTAAGTAACTTTTTTTTTAACCTTTCAGTTACATGTATTTATGTCATTGAAAAGCAATGTGAAATGTCTGTTTCTGTGAGTCATGGAAAAAATACTGGAAATCATTAGTATTTTAAAGTTAATTACACATGACATCAATTTCAGCCATCCTAGGGTTATAATGGATTAGAATTTATGACTTTTAGAATGTTACTTGAGTTAGTAAAATTCAGCCTTTTCTGTATATATATGAAATTATTCCTGCTCATAGTTGTCAGGCAGAGATAGTAACAGAAAATGTTTTGTTTGTTGAAAAAATAGATTAACAAGCTAGATATTGATTCTGTCATATTGAGGTGTTAAGAATCACTGTTATGAAAGCCTTTTCGTATCATCAATAGGTACCTCAAATCTCCAGAATAACAGCATAGAGGTGTGATGTGATGATTACAGCAGTAATAATTCTCAGGCCCGGATTTAGCAGTACTTAAGTCATGTTGTTACTTTGCAAATGATACATAAACATGATTAAAATACTCTTGGTGGCAAGGATACTAGATTAAGGAAAGACCTTAATACCTGTTTAGTCTTTCCAAATTTTTTTTCTTTCACAAAGGTTACTTTTGCTAATTAAGTTAACCTTTTCTAATTAACTTGTAATGACATCTAGCTTTGTGATCTGGCTATGTAGATGCTTCTAGTACAAAGAGTGGGTTACCATTCCTTCATCTTCAGAATGTACTTTTTTGTTTTTCTGCATGAACAGTAGTGGGCTGTCAACATGTGGCAAACTGTCCCATACATCAGGTCTTCTTTGGGGCCAGCACAGCACTGTCTAGAGTAGAAGCCACTTAGGACTTGAAATAATGTAGTGAAATGCTTCATCAAAATCTACAGGGAAGGCTTTAGTAAATTATGAGTGTTTCTTGAAATATTGTGTCTTATTATTTAGTTGTTCTACAGAAGTTAACTGCACAGCTTGCCTGCTGTGCACAGTTCCAAAAGAACCCAAACTAAATTGTGAGCTGTGGAAAGAAAACACACTCCTTTTTCTTACCATCACGACATTTGTGCCTCCTGTAACTTCTGACAAGTGTTAAGTGCTGAGTGTTTGTTAAACGAATGAATGAACCATTGATTTCACTAATTTTGGCTTCATTTGAGGCATCTGCTAAACTGAATTGAATTGCCTGGTACAACAGGCAATAGAAAGGCTCTTCCTCACCTAACTCTTGATCAGGTCTAATACTCTACCCAATTAAGAGATTTCAAAATCAACAGATTTAAACTGATACCTATACAATGCCAACTACTAGTGGTCTAATAAGTCTGGGCATATAAGTATGAGGAAGAAAACAATTTTTAGGCTTTTAGATGGAGGCAGGTGCTGTGATAGGTATCTGATGAACAGTGAGAACACATAATTCTCATCTAATGTAGATCTTACAATGTTATAACCTGAATCACCATCATTTGTTTCAGTTATCTATCATTGTACCCTCTTTAAATCCATTCATGTTTGTAATATTCATAGCACCTGACATAACAAAAAATCCAGTAAATGCTAAACGAAGATAGAAATAGATCACTTTTCCACCAAATTAATTCTTTGAATATATACTGATCTCTTTAATACA
The DNA here is from genome assembly GCA_004025085.1 of Thryonomys swinderianus. Lineage (NCBI taxonomy): Eukaryota > Metazoa > Chordata > Mammalia > Rodentia > Thryonomyidae > Thryonomys > Thryonomys swinderianus. The sequence goes on along the minus strand of PVIC010003795.1, from coordinate 26,606 downwards.
AGAACTGAGCTAGATAGCTTCTAGGAGGTCCCTCCTATCTCAAGCTTTATGGTTCTGTGATTTGAAAAAGTAATCTTAATTGATAGTTCCATGATCTAAGTGACACACATTCTTAAAGTTTACATATAATTTGAAATTCACACATTGCTCTTGTAGGTGTTGGGAATGAAGATTAAAGTAACTAGAAGCGATAAAAAGTGAGTCAAGAGATAAGTACTTCTAAATAACAGTGCCACATAATTTGTCTTTGACTATCACTTGTATCTGTTGTAAGGAACAAAGGATGTTCATAGTTGTGACTTCAATCCAGAATTTTGTTCTTTACAGGAATTTTTGCCATGTACATCAGAACCACTTGTAAAGACAGGCATTTAGTTGAATCACAACATACTATCTCTTCATAACATGTACCTGAAGGTTCAGTTTATGTCCTGCTTCTGTCAGAAAGCCTCTTGCTATTCAACTTCTTTCCAGGAATGGACTGAGTTTTACATTTTTATCTTTCAGTCTTTGCAGATAGGCCCACAAAACCTGTTTTTGGCTGTATCCTAGTCAGAAATAATTTGGGGATGATATTTTTGGATACATTTTTTTAAAAAGATCATATGGATTATGTAAAAGAGGTATCATGTTTATTCCTGTTGCTTTAAAATGCTTAAAATGGAAGTTATGAGAAGCAAGATATGACTCTAGTACAGTATTCAGGAAAATTTTTCTGAAAGTTTAAACTCTTCAAAAGGGACATAGTCTACTGGGTGCTTAAGCACATAAGGTGGTTTTTTTCTTTTTAAAATTGTATTTTATTAGTACAAGTTTCAATACACACATTGTACGGTGCTCCTGGGGGTTTGGTACATGTGCATAGCACAACTTATTTCTTTTTTTAACCCCCTTCCTTCCTTCTCCTTCCTCTTCCTCTAGTTCTTTCACTCTTGTTGATATTGTTAATCTTCATTCATGGTTATGGCATATAACGTCCATATTCACTGAGGTCTTTCAGGTCTTGTGAGTGAAGATATGCCAAAGGTCCTCTCTGAAGTTGGAATTACAGATGATCTTTTTCTTACCTCTATAAGCTTTTTAAAAAAGTATCCATGTTTGTCTTTTATATTTTTCTTCATTGTTTCTCAAAGTGCCAGGGGATTTTTCTTACTGTTTTTAGGATGTTGAAATCAGTCAGAATCTAGAGGTTCTTTTTTATTTTCAAAAAATTTTTTCATATAAGGGTTTTTATGTTCAGTGTTTGTGATTCTTGAGTATAGGAGAAAATAGCGTAGTGCATTCTATGGTAGGCACAAACTCTCACCATAATTAGGTTGTATTGTAGATGGTACATTAATGTAGATGTAACATTATTTGACTTAGTAGACAGTTTAAAAGATAAAACATAACAGACAAATACAAGGGACCAAACTTGGCTTTTCTAAGTAATAGTATAGTCATTGAATTAGAGAAATGGCTTCATATAGTGGTAACATGAAACTTGCCTAAAGTGTTGGCCAAAGACTAAGAGATGTATTTGTCACTGAATCAAAAGAGTATTGGGCTGCCAGTTAAAACTAATAGGCTTTTTTTTATACTTAACAAATGACCTGCTTTTAAGACTACATATAATTTATATATATTCCAAATCAAAGGAGGCAAAGTTTAAGTTGATACTTGATATCAATCATAACATACTCTAGAGCATGAAGTTCTTTATGACGTATTTTAAAGGAAGAAAGAGAGCTTTCTTAGTCAAAACAAAGAGATACAGAGGAAGACATGAGGGTAAAGTGCCTATTGTAGATGGTATGGGTAGATAGGCTCTTTAGAAGAGATGGTACCTGGGCCAGAGGGTTAGCTCAGTGGTTCCGGCGCCTGCCTCGCAAGCGCAAGGTCCTGAGTTCCATCCCCGGTAACCACATACAATGCTGGGCGTGGAGACTCATGCCCACCAGCAATCAATACCGCATACCACAGTGCCGGGCGTGGTGGCTCACGCCTGTCATCCCAGCACTCGGGAGGCAGAGACAGGAGGATTGCTGAGTTCGAGGCTTGCCTGGACTACATAGTGAGCTCAGAGCCAGCCTGAACTACAAAGCTGAGACCCTGTCTCAAAAAAAAAAAAAAAAAAAAAAATTTGGTGATGAAACAGTGGTAAGCTGCAACAGAATGTCTGAACTGAAAGGTCATGTTCACCTACTACTCTGGTGCATCTCGCTGCCACCAGTCCAGTGTTGCCAGAAGTGTTTTCCAAAACAAGCTAAGAATCCATGCTTCTTTGTAATTTTTTTTTTTAACTGAGCAGGTGAACAAGCATTATTTGAGGCCTAAAAATTTCTTTGTCAGTTTGTGACCCTGTGAAGGCATAATGTCTTCAGCCCTATATGGGAAAAAAGTAAGTCTTTGAGGATACTCCTGAGAGCTGCTTCAGATACTCAGTATGTTATCTGGTGAAAAACTAATTTGACTTATTCTGTTTCCCAGAAGGTAGTATAGGGACTAGTGAGTGAAAGCTGTTAGAAGGGTAGAAATAGGAGACTAGAAATACAATAGTGCAGACTAGTTAGTACTAGTGTACAATAGTACACTAGATTGTTTGCTTGGAAATTCTGTTTCTAGAGGTGGTGTTCAGGTAGATGGCAAGTAAGTGATAAGTTGCTGGAAATGTCCAGTGACAGTTCTAGGCAAGATGATATTTCAGGTACCTTCTATCAAGGTTCTGCAGTCATGAAGATCTGGGCTCCTGTGAAACTATTCTCCAGATCTTCACATTTATGATTCACAAGCAAATTAACTTTCATCTGTATTTGGCAGGTTGGCACATTATTCTTAAATGCTGGGTTTTTTTCTCTGAGTGTCTACCTATATCAGACTCAGTAGTCTGTACAGTAGTTCTTCATCAAAATGTTCCTTCTGTGTCAAAGAGTCAAAACATGCATAATCAAAGCTTTAGATTTTCTAAGGCTATAATCATCTTATGCTCACCACATGTAGTCCAGTTTGATAAGTAGTACTGTAACTAAAGTCATTTTATTTAAGTTGTAACCCTACTGCTCTTTTAGAGGACCAGTAAATCAGCAGTACAAGATGAAATTAACTAAAAATTTTTAAAATTCTTACCTGGAATTATCTTGCATTCTCATTATTTACCTTAATAATAAGGATATAGAATTAGAAATCAACTTGTTCATTCTTCTTGTCTCAGTATAATCTTACACTAGAAGTTAATGTAGGTCTGTGTCTATTGTAATGGTCCAAAACTGTATAATCTTTTTATCAAGATGAAAGTTAATATATTTCCAGTTTAGATAAGAGCCTTTGGACTTGTTTTTACTTATAATATGTTTAATTACTTTGTAACCTAACTATAATCTATATAGTGTGTGCATGACCAGTATATATGTTCATTTCTTAATCAGTTGTTTGAGTAGACATTAGGTGCTTAAAAGGTATGTCTTAAACTAGAAAATGTCCACAGCTGATATTTTTTAAAAATGTAAGACATCTTCATTGTGATGCTTGTGAATATTACCATTTAGAATATTAAAACCTGTCCCACATTCCTTCCTGAATCTAAGATCATTAGTAACAGAATCTAGTGCTACCTATCAGAAGAATGAAGATTGAGCTGTGCATTACTGCAAACATAACCTGCATTTTCCCTCACCTGACCTGTTCAATCCATGATTCTCAAAAAGGATCAGTCATTTTGTGTGACTTTTATTAAGCTGCTGGGTCTGGTAGTTGACCTCTTTAAATAGTAAGAAGAGACACTAATAAGGATTTTGATTTTTTGTGTTTTTTTTGGTTTGGTTTTTTGCTTATCCAAGGAAACATCTATGGCTTTTGCACTGAAAAACATCCCAAATCCTCTTAATCTGTTCATTTAATTTTGAATCAGTTTGATCTGATTCAACAAATTACCCTGGCCAGGTACAGACTTAAGATCCTCCTGACTCGGCTTCCCAGAATATGGAGTCAAAGGATATTTGTATGCATTTCCCTTTAAATTTTTATTCCCTGACAAATTTGCAAAGATAAATAAAGTCTGATAATATTTTTATTCTGACAGACTGTATAGAAAATATTGAATTGTGTAAGACAAGTCTTTAAGGAGCTTCTTTTCTGTATTCAGTCACAGAAGTTAAAGCAATAAAAGATGAAGTACCCATTTCATAGTACAATATTAACTGGTTTGTGGTTATTGTCCCATCTATGGAAAGGTACAAATGATTTCCTAACCGAATTCATTTTTCTTTAGTCAGCCATTAAAGAAGCAGTTGTTGGGATATTTACACTCATAGGGTGCAGGGGTCCTTTCTGAAAAGAACAAATGTTAACTGACCTGAATTCTTTTGATTTTCCTGTGTTTTCCTTAATTGATACTGAATTTGATGGCTTTTTTATTTGGCTTTTTAAAGGCTAACATGCAGAAAATTTAATCTTACTGTTTAGATTAATGAGCGTTGTTCTTAGAATCTTTTGAAAATTGTACTTTTAATAAAAGTTCCTCTGCTGCAGGGAAAATATTTTATTTATGAATGAAAAACAAATTAAGCTAATATATTGTGCAAAAGGTTCATAGTTAAATATATAAAATGTTATCAGTTTTATCTCAGCAGGGGCTGAGGTATTGTGATCACTATGGGATGTTGGAAAATAGAGAAGTGTTTGAAGGTGTGATGGCTGTGAATTGTACACAAGGAAAGCAGTCTGATTTATAATTTGTGGAGTTTATTTACTCTGTCACTTGGGTAATGTACTAAGCCTGTGTTATTGAAATTCATCAGATATGGGGAAGGTGTAGTGAATCACAGTCGAGGCCTGTTGTTTCCACACCCACTTCAGCTGTGTGAATGCTCAATCTTCCCCTTCCTTTTCTGCTGGGTGTGGCCCTTCATTGGTGTGTTGGCAGCCTTGGACCTGTGTGCACTCCAGCACTGTGAAGCGTCTACGCCCTTTTATGCACAGTGCTGTCCTGGACTAGCTTTGAGGCCTGTGAGCTTGCTTGACACGCCATTTGCTCCAGTATGTAAAAGCAGTTCCACACTATGACCAAATGGAATTTATCTGGATATGCAAGACTCATTCAGCATTCAGAAATCAATTAACTGTAGTCCATCCCATCAACAAGCTGAAGACAAAAATAACATGATTATATAAAGTTATACAGAAAGAGCATTAAACAAAATTCAACATCTGTTTGTTATTAAAAACTCAGCAAAGTAGAACTAGGAGTATAAAACAAAAATCTAAGTCTAACGTACTTAATGACAAGAAATAAGAGCATTTTCGTTACAAAGTAAAAATGTTCACTTGTCACTGCCATATAGGGTTACTTTTTAAATTCCTACATAATGCAGTAAGGCAGGATAGGGAAATAAAGGGTATCCTAATTGGGAAAGAAGTAAAACTCTCATACATGGTATGATTGAGTAGAAAATCTGAAAGAAGCAGTAGAAAACTGATAAGCAATAATAGCAAAGTTTCCAGGTCCAAAATTAATAAGCATACACCCGTGTTTATAGCAGCTCAGTTTGTGATAGCCCAGTCTTGGAAACAACCCAGATGCCCCTCAACTGGAGACTGGATAAAGAAGATGTGGGGTTTTTTTAATATAAAATGGAGTATTATTCTGCCATAAAGAATGACAAGTTTCATTCATTTATGTGCAAATGGACACACCTTGAGGACACATTAACAAGTGAAATAAGTAGATCACAGATATGTAAATACCATATCTTTTCTCTGGTATGGGCACCTGAAGGTGTAAATGAGTTCTAGAATGTACGATAGATTTTTGTGAAATAGGAACTATTCAAAGGAAATTGGTAGGGGAAAGTAATAAGGGGAAAGAATAAATATGATTTGGAAAGAAAAAGAAATATTCAAAGGGAATGTGGTAGGGGAAAGAATAAATATGATTTGGAAAGAAAAAGAACGTATATATATAGGGGTGGGGGTTTGTGGGGTGGGTAGGGATATGGTTAAGAATGAGAAGTAATTTTGTCATATACTGGTACAAATTTTCCAGTGTTGACTGTGATTGTGAGCTGTATATAAAGTGTACCAATAAATAATTTTAAAAATTAATAAGCAAACCTTACTTGCTTTCTGTGGTATACATGGTAGTACTTCAACCCATGAACACTTTTCTTTGCAAACAGAAGCATTAGGCAGAATTTTTTTTTCAAACTCCATATCAAGTGCTAAACACAACTATGACCATCTTTCACACACAAATGCAAGCATGGCCATCTTTTCCAAAACAAATTAAATTCACAAACAAAGACACCAGCAATAAAAAGTGGAAGTTAAATTTAAAATAAGACCATTTAGATTGTTATTTAAAATATAAATATTTAGGCCTAAATATGACAAAACATATTACATGTGTTTGGCAAACAAAGCTCTAATTTTTTTAAAAAAGTATATAAATGAAGACAAATATTCCACGTTCATAGATATCAATGTCACCTACATATCATTTCTTCTCAACTTGACTTACAAGGGCCAGGGATTCAGCTCAGTGGTTCCAAAGTCTGCCTGGCAAACACAAGGTCCCAAGCTCAATGCCAGTACCATATACCATAATTCTAGGCATGATAGCTCATCCCTGTAATCCCAGCACTCAGGAGGCAGAGGCAGGAGGCTGATTGCTGTGAGTTTGAGGCTTGCCTGGGCTACATAGTGAGTTCAGTCCAAACTACAAAGCAGGACTCTGTCACATACACAAAAAGAATACTTCATAAGAATTAAATAAGCTTCATTCTGTAAGGTTTTTAAAACAGCATCTGGCTCACCAAGATCCTAATTTGTTGTTGGTGGAAGTGTTTACTTCATTCTGTAGTTAACAGTTAACAAGCTTCTGTGAATATCAGAACCAAACAGGGAGTTTATGAAATGCTGGATCCCACTGCCAGAGAGTTAATTGAGTGAATATATATTTGGCCAGTGCAACTTAACAAATGTGTAGACTTCACTTTGAAAACCTGCAAACTTGAGCTGTTAAAACAAGCAAACAAAAAATACACTGAGCCTGTGTGACTCAAAGAAGAATGGTACCACTGCAAAAACAAAGACAGGGAAAACAGAAAAGTGAATGCTTTTGAGGAGGACTTGTTTTAATATGTTTCAGGACTGTTTGGGGGCCATGGCCAGTAGGTTGTTTAAAGCTGTTTGCCTGAAGGTTTGTCCTGGGGGAAGGAGGTAGAGAAACAGTGGGCTGCCTGAAAGAATGACTATTACCAGCCAGAGTTCTGGTTTGTCAGCTAGACTCACACAAAAATCCTCCATGTAGGGCCTGAGGGTTAGCTCAGTGGTTCCGGCGCCTGCCTTGCAAGCACAAGGTCCTGAGTTTGATATCCGATAACCACATACAATGCTGGGCGTGGTGACTCACACCCACCAGCCATCAATACCGCATACCACAGAGCCGGGCGTGGTGGCTCACGCCTGTCATCCCAGCACTCGGGAGGCAGAGACAGGAGGATTGCTGAGTTCAAGGCTTGCCTGGGCTATATAGTGAGCTCAGAGCCAGCCCGAACTACAAAGCGAGACCTTGTCTCAAAAAAAAAAAAAAAATCTTCCATGTACAATGTCTTAGTTATTGGCATTGAAATTGCAGTACTTGGAATCCTGTATCATTTCTAACTGAATTCCAAGTATTTAAAGATGTTTTATTATAAAGCTAATGTATCTTATATCACATAAGCATTAAATCCATGAGGTAGGGTATGTTTGAAAAATATAGTGAATGTTTAAATTTTAAAAACATGTTATGGTAAAAGACATTGCCATGCATCTTGCTCACAGTACTTCTCCTTGCTTCAAACACACATCCCATCATTCTTCCCTTTTTCTGAAACAGTTCTGGGAGTCTTTTTATGTCTGTAGTTATGCTCTCATGAATACCTCAGTAGCCTGAAGAGTTTCAAAGTGTTTTCTTGTCATGATCACCTTTTTGACTATAGGGAAGAGCCAGAAGGTGTCCAGCGGAAAGGTTTGTACGCGCCTGCCCTTCTGTTGGATGACCCTGGGCAGCAGCGTTTACCAGATACTCAGTCACACCCCATAGGGACCCACATACTTACAGAACCATTAGAAAGAAGCAAGAACTGTGTTCTAAACGGGGGGAACATTTTGAGAGAAATTAATGTCTTAAGCTAATAATTTCATTTAAACATTTATTGTATATTTTGATCATCCCTTATATAACCTTTGGGAGGACTTTTCTGGACCTTTCTTTGTAAACTAGAGAGTTTAACACTGCTAATAGCTGTTGATACTTTTATGTTTCATATGTATATGCACTATAAAAGCAATTGATGAGCTACTATCCACACTTTTCTTTCATTGCCTAAATAAACTTGGATTTTCTTTAAAAGTCCTGTTGAAAGAAGGTGGTCCATATGCTTTTTGTTACTACCATCAGCAGCAGTGAACACATGAACAAAAATAATGACAGCTCACTGCCCAATGTTCCAGAAATTCTGGGGTCCTCACAGTCACTGTCACTAGTCAGCTGATGAGCAGAGACAGTACACATGTTCATGGAAACCGTCAAATTTGAAATGATGCTGATACTTCCCTTTGTCTCTTGAGAATGATTTTTTTTTTAATTTAGAGACATTTCTCTTAATGTGCCCACACATTTTAAGGACCAAAGTCCATTCAAGTTGATAGGCGGCTGCTGCGTAACGTGATTTTTCTAACAGCACCATTGCTCCCTTTCCATTGCATCACTTCCTCAGCCCCAGCCCCAGTCTTTCGCTTAACTGTGTGCCAGTGTCAGGTGTCTGAAGTACAGAGACTGCAGTGAGCCAGGGAAAAACAAAGAGGAAAGTAATAAGTTTTTAATTGTGTACACTGGTGTTTTTTTATTGTTCAACTATAGAACTTCTGGGTCAGAAATTCAGGTCAGAGATGTAAAATCTTGGTGCTCTGTCTGGAGCATGACTAAAAAGCCCCATCACTTGTGAGTTCCTCCTCTTCTGAGGAGGGTACAGAGAAGGTGGAGAGTTTTACATAACTTATGTGAGCACCATTTGAAATCAGTGCTGTGCACTGAGATGTTTTCTTATGTAATTTCCCAGTAGTAGAAAGCTGGATTTCTTTACAACAAACATAACAGTAATCAGTAAATTTTGTTTCCAATGTTAATATGTGCCACTTACTAGAAACTGTAACAGCAGATTTTAAATTTTGAGTGATCAGACTATTGGCTTACCATTAATTGATTTTAATTGTTTTCAAAGTACTAGGGATTGAGCAAGGGTATTGTGTGTGTCTGGCAAACACTGTACTTTTTTGTGTTGTTTTCCTTTTAAGATTGTTTCTTTTAAAAGATATGGCCATTAATTTTTGTTACATGTGGAATATAGCCTCTCTATAGCATAATTTAATTACTATGGATAGATTTTGTTTATCTTTAATAAAAAAGTCACAGTAATTTATTAATATAGTTTATGGTTACAAAGTATTTACCCCCATAGATAATGTGGATTCTCTGATGTTTCTTAACATGTGATTATGTATCAAGTATGAATTTCTGTATGTGTTTCTTAGATAACATGATATTTAATACAGTTTAACATATTTAATAAGGCTATCATAAGTAGCATGATAAGGTTTACAGATTCATCATCATGTCATGTCTGTAGATCCCTTTAAAAATAAAAGAGCTTGGGCCGGAGGGTTAGCTCAGTGGTTCTGGCGCCTGCCTCGCAAGCACAAGGCCCTGAGTTCGATTCCCGGTAACCACATACAATGCTGGGGGTGGAGACGCACGCCCACCAGTGATCAATGCCACATGCCACAGTGCTGGGCGTGGTGGCTCACACCTGTAATCCCAGCACTCGGGAGGCAGGGACAGGAGGATTGCTGAGTTGGAGGCTTGCCTGGGCCACATAGTGAGCTCAGAGCCAGCCTGAACTACAAAGCGAGACCCTGTCTCAAAAAATAAATAAATAAATAAATAAATAAATAAATAAATAAATAAATAAATAAATAAATAAATAAATAAAAGAGCTTGCCAATAAGAATAAAACCATTTAAACACATTCGTTAGTGTCTGAAAATCACTTTATTTGCATTGTTCACTACTCTGTATAGAAATATCTTTCAGTTCTCAATATCCGTTTAAATTACTAACAAGCTAGAAATATGGCATTTGATTTGAGTTGTGTTACCATAAATTATAACATCTGCAGAAATGCAATTATGTGATATTTAATGAAAATAAACCTCAGTATTTAAAGTTTAAAATTCAAAATATTTTCAATTATAATGTGGCCAAGTTGGCCCACACACTATGTAGTACAAGCTGGTAAATAATAATCAGAAGATTGTGATATAAGTTTCCTAAACAAGCTCTTACAAACCACTGTTCAAATACAATCACTTTTAATTGTAAGAATTTTACTGAAACCCATGCAGGCAAACCCTGCTAATTATTATCACATAGAAATCTACAACTTTGAATCTCTTAATATTTAGATAAATATTCTGTAGCTATATATACACAAATCAGTTTTTCGGTAAATTTTTTGTTTTCTGTATTTTATCATAACTGTCAAAAGCGATGTCACATTGTGAAGTAGCATAAGTAATGGAGAAAAAGCAAGAGGTTACCAAATTAGGATGAATAGTTCTTTGTCTTTGTCTTTTTTAATTTTTTTTTAGATAGGGTCTTACATTGTAGTTCAGGCTGGCCCTGAGCTCACTATGTAGCCCAGGTAAGCCTTGAACTCAGCAATCGTCCTGCCTCTGCCTCCTGAGTGCTGGGATAAATAGTTCTGTTTTAATTAATGCTTTAAAATTATAGGCTGAAAGTGTCAAAATACAAATTATTTGTGTGAATATTATATTCAGTTATAAAAAAATGAAATGAAAGAAAAGCAAAAAGTATAAGAAATAGTATCAGCATTTAAGAATATTTCTAAAGGTGGGCTGGAGGGTTAGCTCAGTGGTTCCAGCGCCTGCCTTGCAAGCGCAAGGTCCTGAGTTCAATCCCTGGTAACCACATACAATGCTGGGTATGGTGACTCACACCCACCAACAATCAATACCACATACCACAGTGCCGGGCGTGGTGGCTCACGGCTGTAATCCCAGCACTCAGGAGGCAGAGACAGGAGGATTGCTGAGTTTGAGGCTTGCCTAGGCTACATAGTGAGCTCAGGGCCAGCCTGAACTACAAAGCGAGACCCTGTATCAAAAAAATATATTTCTAAAGGTGATTATTTTGTTAGAATTAAAACAGATTTTTATATCAGGTGAGAGATTATTGTGAATTTGTTAGTATTTAGAGGTCTTTTATTATACAAATGCATATGTTTACGTTCAATTACATAGTCTACATTCAGTTGTTGATGAAGTATTACTGGCCATCTCCCCACAGCTCAAATGTGTTCTTTGTTTCAAATTCTTGAGAATAATGTTTATAATTATTCTCCCCTAATTCAGTAACTTTTTCTTTTTTGAGTATTTTTTATTTAATACTATAAAAAAAACTACCTTCATTTCAGCCCTGTGACTTACTTACATTATGGGTCACTTTCAGGTAATACTATGCAAACTTTTTCTGACACTTTATGTTTTTGTTATTCAGTAGAAATTTATAGATCTTATTAGCATACCTATAAAGATTAGGTATTCTTTTTTTTTTTTTTTTTTTTTTCTTTTTTGGAGACAGGGTCTCACTTTGTAGTTCAGGCTGGCCCTGAGCTCACTATGGTGCCCAGGTAAGCCGCCACTAACTCAGCAATCCTCCTGTCTCTGCCTCCCGAGTGCTGGGATTACAGGCGTGAGCCACCACGCCCAGCATTATATGTGGTAACCGGGGATCGAACTCAGGTCCTTGCGCTTGCGAGGCAGGCACCGGAACCACTGAACTAACCCTCCGGCCCAAGATTAGGTATTCTTTAACATATTGATAAAAGTTTACTCATCAGATGCTGCTGAATGTATTAATCATAAGACCTGAGTTTATGGTGCCTTTAACAGCCCCTCTATTCACATATGTGATAAAATATTAATAGAAGCTAAAAGTAAGTATAAATTTTTGTTAAAAGAGATGTACCAGATGTTTGCTTATTTAATGAATAATTACAGAATGCCTACACACCTATGTGTCTGACATTTTAGGATCCTAAGATACTACTATACTGTTCTGTACTGTACTGCACTGTACAAATGTATCTTCTCCCATAGCTGGATTGCTTTATTATTAGTTTTTATCTTATAAAGAGTTAGATTACTCACTTAACAATAAAATAAATTAAAAGTTTGTATCATAAAAAAAGAAAAATCATGGGCCAGAGGATTAGCTCAGTGGTTCCGGCGCCTGCCTCATAAGTGCAAGGTCCTGAGTTCGATCCCTGGTAACCACATACAATGCTGGGTGTGGAGACTCACGCCCACCAGCAATCAATACCACATACCACAGTGCCAGGCTTGGTGGCTCACGCCTGTAATTCCAGCACTCGGGAGGCAGAGACAGGAGGATTGCTGAGTTCAAGGCTTGCCTGGGCTACATAGTGAGCTCAGAGCCAGCCTGAACTACAAGGCGAGACCCTGTCTCAAAAAAAAAAAAAAAAAGAAAAATCATTGTAAAAGTAATTGATCATAACCTTTCATATATGAAGCTGGGAATCTACTTAATATTCTTTTAGATTTAGTGCTGATAAATGCTCTAAACCTACATGTGTCAGCCATGCATTTACATTTTTTGAAAATGATCTGGCCTTGAACTGGTTGTTTGGGGTTTTTGTTTTTGTTTTTTAATATATTGATGCAGATTGAGATGGGCTACTGACATTTTATGGTCTCTAATTAATCTGAATGTTCTATCTAAACATTAAAAAAAATCAGACAGTATTAGGAATCAAGAAAATAGGTTGTTCTTGTCATTTTTTTTTTAAAACACCAAACCAAGTTTTAGGTGATCTAATACTCCTAAGCTATTCAGTCTAAAGGAAAGACAGATTTAATAGAATGAGAGTAAGTGAAAAATTTTACTAATCAGTGAGTTTCTTTTGTAAATTTGTAAACCTTAAGAAAAGCTAATTAATAGAAGCTTATTGTGTCTTTGTTTTCTAAGATGTAAAATATAGGGATAAGTATTAGTTAAGAATGGTAAAAAAATTTTAAACTGCCTTATTTCTGCAGAAAATATTTGTATATAGAATGAGTTCTGACTATAACTTTTCATAAGAAGCTCACTTCATTTACATACACAAACTTAAAAGATTTCCAGTAACTGCAGTTAATATGCACTGTCTGAAGCTAATACATTGAACACAATACCTTTGCTGTTTGAGTAAAAGTTAATGCTTTTGAGACCAGCTAATACACTTAAGTATAGTGTATAAGCAGTAGGTATGCTGCTTATTTTTGTTACAAGTTATATAATTGTATATTATATTCTTACATGTTAACAGCAATCCACTTTGAGCTAGTACATAAGTATTTGTTGAATGTGATAGCTGAAGAGCGGTTTTTAAGATACATTTTAAAAAATAATAGCTCAGTATTGCATTCAGCAATGTAATGAGGAGCATAACCTGGATCGTGGTTTGTCTTACACTTTTTAAATAATAAATGTCTCTAATAGGAACTCAGTTTACATACTGAGGGCTGATCAGACCCGCAGCTACTTTTTTTTTTTTTCTGAGACAGGGTCTCGCTTTGTAGTTCAGGCTGGCTGGCCCTCAGCTCACTATTTAGCCCAGGCAAGCCTGGAACTCAGCAATCCTCCTCCCTCTGCCTCCCAAGTGCTGGGATTACAGGCGTGAGTCACCACGCCCAGCATTGTGGTATGTGGTATTGATTGCTGGTGGGTGTGAGTCACCATGCCCAGCATTCTATGTGGTTACCGGGATCGAACACAGGGCCTTGCGCTTGCGAGGCAGGCACTGGAACCACTGAGCTAAATCTCCGGCCCTCGCAGCTACTTTTTGTGGGGCACAATAAGTAATAGAAAGAGACAGAGTCAGTTTTCAATATATAAAGGAGAAGATTGCCTCTAGGTCAAGAAATAAAACTCTGATTGGCTTGCTATTACCCAGTAATAATTGTGGGCAGGGGTAGCATGCATTTCATGGATCACCACCTATACAGAATGTGTGGATAAGGATTAATGAGCAACCAGATTTTCTCTACATCCAAAAGCTTGTATGGGGACAACTGTCCTCAACAGATGCTGTCATTCCTCAGGAGTGCTGGGTTATTATCATTCTAACCCTAACCGGGGATCATGCAGCCTTCTGCAGATTTCTCTCTGTTCCCAAAACTGTAAGATCTAAATTATGTAGCCCAGTATCCAACAGTTACACTTATTACAGGTTGTCAAAAGAAACACTTTCTGGTGTGTTTGTTTGTCTGTTCAGGACATTGAGTTCATGATGATTTACTTTTAACATGTTTGTTTGTTTGTTTGTTAAAAAGTTAATATTTACCATACATAGAGTACTCTGAATGTCATGACACTGTCCTCTTATGCATATTCCTCAGTTACACCATAGATGGAAGCCATGTAACTGAACTCCCTCCATTCAAATTGCAACTGGGCCAATTCCAAGAAACCAAGTACTAAAATAGGACAAGGATTGTCATAGCAATTGTTCCAGGGAACGTTGGAAAGCCCCAAAGCAACCTCCCATATTGGTCTAAATCAATTCTGGGATTCTCATAGATGCATATTTCTTTTCTGTTTGAGGCAGGGTCTCATGGAGCAGTTCAGTTTAGGCTGGCCTTGAGCTCACTCTGTAACCCAGGCTAGCCTCAAACTCATGATGGAGTATTCTCCTGCCTCTGTCTCCCAAATGCTGGGATTACAGGTGTGTGTCATCACACCCAGCACAGTAAATGCTTCAATTAAATGAAATCTGAGAAATGAAATTTGAAGGGGGAAGGTGTTTCTTTGTGGTTTGTGCACACTAGGATTAAAGCCAGGACTTTAGCCCTAAACTAGAGCTCCTCCTGTTTTTAATGTTTAATTTGAGACAGGGTCTCACTAAATTGTCTAGGCTGGACGTAAACTTGAAATCCTCCTTCCTCAGCCTTCCAGAGCACTAACAGAATTCAAATTTTAAGAGAGCCCTCATGAAAGCTAACATTGCAGAACCTCAAGAACCTATAAGACTAGGAGACAGTATCTCAGAAGACCTGGAAAGAATACATTGGAATGAGATGCTGTTATGGCCTACTATAATTATACACAGTATTCTCCAGCTTTTTTATCCCTCCTCTGAAAGGATTTACAGCCTCTTTCAGTGCCATTAGCTTTTGAAAATAGGTAAATTTTACCTTTTTTGTTTAAGTAGACTTAACAGCTTTAGCCAAAATGTATTGTAACTCCCACCATGTCTCCCAGTTATGACTAAAGCACTATAGGCTCTCTCAGTGATTAGCTCAGTTTTGTATAACCCATACAGTTGATCTTTCATGGCTGTGAGACCTACCTATGATATCAACAATTTGTCTTAAAAAGTTACCAGTGGAGCTGGGCATGGTGGCTCACACCTGTAATCCCAGCACTCGGGAGGCAGAGACAGGAGGATTGCTGAGTTTGAGGTTAGCCTGTGCTACATAGTGAGCTGAGGCCCAGCCTGAACTACAAAGTGAGACCCTGTCTCAAAAAACATATTGGGGCTTTTATGCTAAATTTCAAGCCATTGAAGTCCTAACCTGGTGTGTCAGTTGGGCATTTTGAAGCATCTCATGAAGACTTAATACCCACTGTGGTGTTGGCCAGCAGACATTGTCCAGTGAACTGGAATTACTGAAATACTAGCCACCTACCTGATAATGGATAGAAGAATTGAGATTGGAAAGCGGGGTGTGGAGGTGATGGCACCACCTGAGTGGGGCTCCAGTGACTTGTTATTCCAAAGAAGCACAGGTTTCATGAGAGGAGCCACTTGGATCTGATGTTTGTGTAGCCAGAGCAGGCCCCAGCCTTTCTGATAGGGAGCATTGATTCTATCTTGTTTTGGAGTCATGTTATACTCAAAAATAGCTGTTTGCTGTTATCTTTGAAAGGTAGTATTTAACTGTACAGTACTTAAAGGAAATATGAACTAAAGGTGTTAAATATATCCTGGTTTTCATTACTAAAAGCAATGACAGAAAATAAACTCTCTACTTGGACCTTTGAAACATGTTTACCATTGTAGTAACACTTATTATCTTCAAGAATAGCTCTTATTTAATTACTTTAAGAATAAGCATTCATGATTTAAATTGAAGTTTCTTATTCTCCATATGATTTTGGTCCCTGACTTTTATATTGCTAATTACAACTTTGGACTTAAATGTGACCTGTATAATGCATAACTACACAAATAAAACCTGTCTAGGAATAAAAGAATACAAACACATTTAAAAAAGACCTAGGGATTCAACAGATGCAGATGAAAACCACAGTAAGATTTCATCTCACTCCACAAAGAATGGCTGCTATCTCGAAATTAGCCAGCAACAAATGCTGGTGAGGCTGTGGAGAAAAAGGAACCCTTCTCCACTGTGGGTGGGAATGTAGACTGGTACAACCTTTATGGAAGTCAGTATGGAGATTCCTAAAAAAACTAGGATTAGAGGTCCCATTTGACTCTGCTATTGCCCTGCTAAGAATACACACAAAAGAATTAAAAGAATCATATCATA
This sequence comes from Thryonomys swinderianus, assembly GCA_004025085.1. NCBI lineage: Eukaryota > Metazoa > Chordata > Mammalia > Rodentia > Thryonomyidae > Thryonomys > Thryonomys swinderianus. The sequence continues at coordinate 9,953 of PVIC010003795.1, read as the reverse complement.
GTGACATATGTGCACCCATGTTCCTAGCAGCTCAGTTTGTGATAGCTCAATCTTGGAAACAACCCAAATGCCCATCAACTGGAGACTGGATAAAGAAGATGTGTTTTTTCTATAAAATGAAGTATTATTCTACCTTAAAGAATAATAAGTTTGAGTCATTTATACTAAAATGGATATACCTTCAGGACATACTCATAAGTGAAATAAATAGGTCACAGATGTATAAATATCATATCTGTTTTCTGATGTGAGAAACTAAAGATGTTGATGAGTTCTAGATTGTGTGGTGGTTATTGTGAAATAGTAAATATTCCAAGGGAAATGTGGAGGTGTGTGTAATAAGGGGTAAAGAAAAAATGTGATGGTAATAAAAAAGGGAAACAAAACTCATGTATTTAGGGGGTGAAGGGTTGTGGGGTGGGTAGGAGAACAGGAAAAATGAGAATTAAATTGTGTCACACACTGGTAAAAAATAAAATAAAGACCTAGGGTATTGCTATATTGATTAAATATTAATAGCAATAGGACTAGGAATATTAACTGGGATGAAAATCAAATGTAACTTTTTTACTCATTTATATTGATCTATATAGAGAAGCTTTAATGAATTGAAGAACAACCAAATCTAAATTTTATTTTAAAAATTAAATTCTGTAACAGATATATAGAATTAATTTTCCCATATGTGCTTTACTCAGAACTCTGAGCTTCCTTGTTTTTTTTAACTTTGCTTTTGTATTTTTTCTACAAACTTCCCTTACAAAAGCTTGTTTTGTCAGCCTTTTAAAATTTTGGATAACAAAAGCTCCTTTCCATCCAAAAGCAATCCAAAAAGTACAATTCTTTAACATGCTAACTTGGCAAGCCAGATAATCCTCTTCTCAGTCTGCCTCCGCTACCAATTTGGCCTTCAGAGAGGCTCAGGTGAAAGGGTCTTGCCGCTGACTGCTGATCCTTTCACCTTGCATTGTTCTACCTGGGACTATCCCTCAGAGGAATGTGGCTAGAAAATACTTCCTCCACTTATTTGTGTATTATTTAATTTTCTCTATAATAAGTACATTATATATAATAACATAGGAGTCAGGATCAAATCAAATTTAGTAATTAAAAAACACCAACTCTTTAGGTGTCTATTACCTGTGAGCTCTGAATTCCCTCACAACAATAGTACTTTCCAGTTTTTCACCAACCTCTGGCCACTCCATTCTTCTTTCTGGCCATTATCCTCCTTGAGGCCATTGATGGAACAAAGAACGGTTCTTTTTCTCTTCCCATCCTGTCTCCCTGTCTGAAAAGTGTCATCTTTGCCTATGTTTCATTTAATAATACCTGTGAGCTCCAGAAAAATACCTCTGAGATAGGCACCGTTAAGATAGACCATCAAGTCCGTCTCATTTAGCTTCCTCCCATAAAAGAACCTGAAATAGAGCTCCAGGATAAAATCCCAAAATACAGAGTGAAAGACAAGAAGATAGTGTGGTAGGGTGGAAAGTCAGAACAGAATATGGACTTAAATATCAAGTTGTGTGCCATGGTTCAGTCCTGTAAGGTTGTCCCTAAGAAATCATATAAGCTGTTCTAAGACAGAGTTACAAGGGGAAGAAGGAGGAAGAATTTTTCCCCTAGTTTCTATCTCTTATTGGTCAGTGAGTCATCTTACAGTATACCCTCGTATTGCCCATGGAGTGTTGCTCAAGAGGAAACACAGAGTAGGGTTAACATAAATGCAGTAGAATGAGAGGCAACACCTGAGGTCGGAAACTGTCAGACTGTATGTGAAGTTGGTGCTAGAAAGGTAACAAGAATTACACACAAGTGAGATCAAGTGACCTCACCACTCTGTTCCATTCATGGTCTACATTGTAGCTGGCTTCCATACTATATGAGGGGGCCTATATTTTTGTGAGAGTAAGATGTCCTCATTCTTCCCTCAGATCAGAGGTGAAAGTATAGTCAATAAGTGAGTCTCCTTTAGGGAAGAATCTACCATAATTTCAAAAAGATGCAAAGGAGTTGAAGAAACAAACTATTGTCCTTTCAATTGCAGCTATCTCTAGGCTGTTATTGATATTCAGCACCTCTTTCTATCACCCACTCTAGATTTCATTCACCAGAGGCTAGATTTTGCCAATTTGAATTGCTTGCCACTAAGATAAAATCTGAATTGCAGGCCTCAACTATCTGAGCCCTTACCTTGGTCTTGTTGAGCTGTGTTTCTTGACTTTTCCTATTTAAATATGAAGAGACCGAAGTATCTAGTCAGTATTGAGAGCTTCAGGTTCAGTGAAACTCTTACATGTCCAGTAAAAACAAAAAATCAATCCTATCTGGGAGGCAGGACCACTAAGAAATAGAGACTAAGGTTTCAGATTTTTGATCCTACCTTCATCCTTTGGTTACTGGATTCGGGTATTTGGCTATTGATAACATACACCATATATTAGCACCATATGTCAGACATTGCTTCAGTATATATGTCACATCCTGGAAGACATTCTCCAATTCAGTAGGAAGTTGTCTTCATAATGTTACTTCAACAGATTTTTTTAATAGATCATTCCACTGCAAGTATTTGTTTGTATGTGGAATGTATGTTAAAACTAAGGGATTATAGGTAATTTTGTATTGTCATGTTCTCTTAGTTTTTTGTTTGTTTGTTTGTTTTGTTTTGTTTTTCAGACAAGATCAGACTGGCCCTGAATTCTCTACATAGCCCAAACTGGCCTCAAACTCATGGCAATCCTCCTGCCTCTGTCTCCCGAATTCTGGGATTACAGGAGTGAGCCACCATCCCCAGCATGTTCCCTTAGTTATAAAATGGATCCCATAGTGTAAGACAATATTTGGTATGAAGCCACGTTGATGGAGAAGTTATTTTTAAGCCCCAGAATAGTAAGGTGACAAAGGTATTAGGAACTAAAAACCAAATTGATATCCAGAATAGGTATTCTATAAAGACAAATCATTGTCACTGTGTTGCCTCTTACACCCAGGATAATTAACCTTACATCAGTTAATGTATTATTAGTCTCCCTTTGGTAAGGTGCAATATTGATGGCTTGGTATCAGTCAGTCTCCATTGCTGCCATTAGGCAGTAGCCAGTAGCTTTTTCAACGCTGATGGAAGAAAGCGTTTTGGCTGTTCTGTTGTAGGCCCATTGTGTTGACTCTGTGTGGCCTGGGTGAAAGTCTGGCCTACCTCAAAAAATAAGCTATCATAAACACCTCATTGTTAATATTAGATACATATGTTAATGTTTTGGTGCATGCTTCTTATTGGCCTTGATGTAACATACAAAATTGGACCTAATTTTTGCCCAATCTACCTTTCCCAGAGTTTCATCATTTCGCATTGTTGTTGTAGGCTTCTGATCAAATAGTCAAACCTTTACTACCCAGAAGTGAGGCTCCAGACTATAGCTTAGGCCTTTGCTTCTTTTGAAGTGGATAACCAAGTATTCTGTTCTAGTTGTTTATCTGTCCTCTTGAATAAGATTGCAATGCAATAAAGGTCCATTTTAGCTACTTCTGAATTTCTTTTTCTCTCTCACTTAGTCATGAAAGAAAATAATAGCATTGGTGTTATGGGAATCTGGTTTATGTAATTCACTCATTTCTTCTGTACATGCTTGTGCCTAATCTCAAATCGGCAGTTTTTATCATAGCAGTTCTATGCCCATCTAACCTTGACTTAGTGACTATTTAAAAAGTCACAGTCATTTGTGGACATACAGTTAGGCATGTAGACTTGGGCCCTGTGACATCTCGACAGCTAGTTTTGGGAGTTTTTTGTTTTTTGGTTTTCTTTCTTTTTGGTACCAGGGATCAAACTCAGGCCCTTGTCCATCCAAGGTTGGCACAGTACCACTTGAGCTAAATCCCCAGCTTTTGGTTTTTTTTTTTTAACAGAAAGTTGTTTTCTGCACAGAACCCCAGCAGTGTGTATTTTCACTTCTCTCTCAGTACTTGCCAGAGACTCCACAGCTTTATTGTCCATAAGTCTAGGTCTTGTACTATCAGACCCACTAACCACAGATGCACAGTAGCCTGGACATGCTAAGGGTCTCCCTGTTCTTCCGAGTCTCTGAAAAAAAAAAATGGGTCAAAAGAGTATTTATAAAGTAAAGAATATGCAACATCCAGAACTCAAAGAAATCTACCCTTTTCTAGAGAGTAGATGTTAATAGAAACTTTGTCTTTACTGTAAAGAATGTTCTCAGCATACCCCAGAGCCTTAAACTCCTTAAAACCTTAAATAGTGTGTCATACCCTTAATATTAATGAGCTGTCTGGTGTGTATATTTTACTAGACCCTTTTAAAGTACACTTCTTGCTTATCAGATCCAGTTAGTACACTCTTGTCAATGTAGTGGAATATGTTGATGATCCAGGGAGACTTAAATTTTGAAGAGCAGGACAGTTGACATTATTCCAAGGCAAAGGATTGATTCTCCCCATGAATGGGACTGAGAATAAAGCATTATCATACATTCTTTTGTAGTACCATATCTACCATGACAACTGCTGTTGGTGCTTTTACCAGTTTCATATGATAGTAATTCATTAACCAATATTTCCTATAGGATTGTGACAGCTATAAAAAAGGTTATGAAAAATTTACCACCCCTCCATCTTTAAATCTTTGAAGGTGGTGCCAATCTCTGCAATTCTTACAGTTCTTCCCAAAATTGTATTCTTCCCAAGACTGTTGCTTTGAATGATTGGGGCCTATATTCTGCCCTTCTTAGAAAAAGGACACCTGTCCTCCATGTCAGAGAGCTAGTGTAAGGGTTTCCCAGTTATACACTTAAAGACTTTGGAAATAACTCTAAGATATGTCTGCAGATCCATTGCACCTGTCATGAGAGAAACTTGGACCAAAACCTCATTAATTACTTGGCCTCCATAAACCTGCTCCCTCACCAAAGAAGTATGCTGGCAGTTCCAGAACTCTGTTATTGCTGTAGTTTGATATCCCAGTGTAGCAGTCCTCAAAAAGTCTTGAGTTTGCTGGGCATGGTGGCTCACATCTGTAATCCCAGCACTCAGGAGGCAGAGACAAGAGGATTGCTGAGTTCAAGATTTGCCTGGGCTACATAGTGAGCTCAGGGCCAGCTTAACTACAAAGCGAAACCCTGTCAAAAAAAAAAAAAAAAGTCTTGAGCTTTCCCCTTCACTAATACACAGCAAATCTATGCAAAGTTTTTTGCTCTAGAGCCTTACTTAGACCGTTTCCTGTCTCCTTTCTTATTCCCGCTTTCCAAGGTACACAGGTACTCAGACTCAATATTAGTGTAGTTTGGGGTCTCATTACAGTCATCCTCAAATCTGGATTTTCCTGTTTCTCAGTGCACTATTATCCACACAAAGAAACCAGGCTTTTCCTTCTGTCCGATACATTTCTTTCTCCCCATTCCTTATTTCCCTCTCTTCGTCTAATCAGCTATATGTTGTTATATTGCGTGCCTTTTTTTTCTTTTTTGGTATTACCTAATGTAATTTTAACTAATTTCCTATGCTTAATTAATGCCAGTCTTAAGATTCTCAAGGGCAGTTTTATTACCTGTATTGTGTATCTCTCTATCCCTGCTGCCATGCCTGGGTCACATATTAATAAACATTTAAAGAATGAATGGTTAGATGATGAAAAGAAGAAGCATTTTGCTCATTCAAGAACCCTGTCTGTGTAATTCTAACAAATACAGACTTTTTGCATTTTAACATTTCTAATATCAATCCTTGGGTCACCTACCTATAATGAGATAGTTATTATTGCTTGTACATACACAAAAAGTTCACAAAGGAAATAGTAGCTTGTAAGAAAATAATGGCAGTGGTAGAGCAGCACTAATAACTTTATCACTTAAAGGGGCTTGGTACTTAGCTAAGTGGTACCAAACCTGGCTGGCAAATACAAAGTCCTGAGTTTGATTCCCAGTACGGGACAAGGGAGTGAATACTTTATCACATAAACGACCGTATTTTATGGAGAAACAGCAATCTCTGAGCTGAAAAAATTCAGAAGAAGTAGACTATGAATGTAAAAAAATGTTTGTTCTTTTTGCTCAGAACTGATTATTACTAAATGTCACTGTTACACATATCAAAAGATTTCTTTAATAAGTATGAAATCATTTTTATGTGATAAGAAATCATTACATTATAATTTAACTGAGCAAGTTTTTTGTTAGTAATTCATAAGTGATGCATTTTATTTTATAGTCAACATCATATGGCATCCTACAGTTGTCTTAATTGTTTTTTTAACATGTATGGATTTTTCTATTGGAGAAATGCATTCTTACCTCCAAGCAAAATCAGCCATATATGTAAGACATGAGACCAGAGCACAAGCCGGATTTCTGCCTCTCTTCATACATTACTTTGAGTAGGGAAACCAGTGCTACTGTATACAGTAATTTCACCACCCTCACATCAGCGTAAGTTTTGCGAAGAATAATTGGCACAGAAAGTGTAGCTCAGAAGTAGAGTGCTTACTTAGCCTCCATAAGGCCTTGAATGATTCCTGGCACATACACGTACACATACCCCAAAGGAAGTAATTTTATCGTAGAATTCTCAGCATAACATTACTTGTATACATAGCTTTTAACATTGCTCTCCTGTTCTTAAATGATCTGACTTGGCAGAAAGGTTATAAGAAAATTTCAAGATGAATAGGTTTCTATTCTAAAAAGCCAATCTAATGCATTTCTTTCTAATAGATAACCCTACTGAATGCAGTTTTTGGTCTGTGGATATCAAGGTGTTTCTGGGTAGAGAGGAAATCTAGCAAGATTTCTTTTTGAGAGAATATGTCCAGTCATTGACCTCAGAATGTTTTAAGAATGAACTTCTGGCTATGCAGCATAATGTTTGAAGTAGACACTTGTATTTATGTCTTTGACAATATTTTTGTTTAGCCATATACTCTGAAACTACTTTTCACACCTGATAGTGTCAGAAAATTAACATTTGCTACCTTTGACCAGTAGCATTAAGCATAATTTCACCCATATAATGGAGATTTTAATTCCAATTAGGAGTAGTCTACTAAATTACTATTTTTTTGTGTGAGATGTAGGAAAGATTTGGACAGGAATCTAACTCTAACCCTAATTCTGCTTGTTAGGAAAACATTTAAACATTGAGAATATAAATTTAAATAAATTTATCCTATGAATTGGAAGATTATATGATTTCTTTTCAAATGTATCATTTAATTTTATACAAACCATCTTTTCATACTTATAATTCCTTTCTCTATCACAATCCTGGTTGTAATATAAACAAAGGATGCAGCTTATAGGAACATGGCCTCTAAGATGCTGTCTGGAATCACAATTACAAGAGATTCGAGGAGAAACCCTTAACCCAAGAGATTAGACATGTATCAGGCAGATCCAGAACTGAACCACCTGGTAGGGGAAATAACACCTTGAGTTTGAGTAAACAACTACTACTTCCTTTGGTCTGACTTCACCACAAACTTAAAATGTCTTCAGCTCTAGGTTGTATTACATTGTGCTTCTTAATTGCTCAAAAGTATAACAGCGTGAAACAGAAGAAAAAGTTCGATCTGGAGGAATATAGACTACCTGTTAAGGAGTTGCAGAACAGTAGTAGAAATGTACTTATCAACTTCATTTGTAATTATGTATGTTACACCTACAGCAATGAAAATGTTCCTCTAAGAGAAATAGAACACATTTTATAAATGAAAAGTGTTTATGAAGGATATTGTTAGCTACATTTTAGATATTTACTAACTACTGACCTGGATTTTTAAAAATTTGTTTCAGTAAAAACCAACACATTCTTTTTTTCTGTGAGTTTCATCACCATTATTTAGAACAATATTTAAAAAATGGTTAGGAAAAGTAAATAGAATTCAGATGTTTGCTTCTCATCTTCAGCTCTACTTTTAAAAACTTGGGTGAGGTAAGAATGAGAATCAGACTTTGTGAGATTTTTGTTTTGTCTGTTTATATTTTTTCTTTTCACCGCTCCCCATGTTGTTTTTAATACTGACTGGAGAAACCATCACCTGGTTCAATCTAATCTTTTCAATTTTTAACTAAATTTAAGATTCTAATGACAGTTCCCATGATGCTGCAGGTTATTTTTCCTGAAGGATTGAAGGGCAGGCAGAATCCGTGGCATAACATACCTAGTTCATCAATTCTGAGTTTACTGCCTATAACCCTGTTTTGAATTAACTAAATAATACAGTAAGCAGTATATTTTAATAGCTCACAGGGAATGTGTTTCAAAGCTGGCTAAAAGTGAAATTTCCCATTTCTCACTGGCAGGATCCCCAGCCCCATAAATGGGGAAGGTCCCACCAGTGTGAAGGCCCCCATGGGGACCCCTACCCTAGTGAGGAAATGTACCCCTGAAGAGGCGTCTTCCCGGCCACTGGGCCCCTGCTGCCCTGCCACGTGAGTACAGCAATAGCTTTGAGTACCTCAGCAGTTTTTCCATTTCTTGATGGCCATGCATCCGATGTGAGAACAGGCTGGGCCATGTTCCTTTTCATCCTCTTAAACATTCCAGAAAATGAGATAAAAGTGGCTTTTTATCATCTTGCTCCTTATTTGAAAGCTTAATCAAAAGAATTCGTTTAGCTAAGATGTGAGGTCTATTGGTTAAGAGTCAGTTAAGTGTAATTAGTAAACAGCCTTTCCAGAACAGTACTTATTGTTCAGTAGAATTTTCTGCAGTGCTGGAAATGTTATGTCTGTGCTTTCCAAACAAGGAACCACTGACCAGAGTGACTACTGAGTACTTACGATGTGACTATAATCCACTGAGGAATTTAATTTTTAATTTTATTTACTTAAGTAATTTTAGGGTCAGGGATATAGCTCAGTAGCACCAGGCCTGCATGACAAGCACAACGTCCTGACTTTGATCCCCTGTACCAGAAAAAAAAAGAGAAGTTCAAGTCATTTTAATTTGGCACATGTAGCCAGTGGCTGTTAACTTGAACAGTTCATGTCTGCACTTATGCTGTATGTCTGATATATCCAGGCTTGCACATCTCTCCAGATGTTCCTGTTTACCTCAGTTCTTCAGCATCCTAGAAAAAGCCTTGATCATTGTAAATATGATTCTCAAAGAAGAACGTACTTAAAAGAATCTTCATTTCCAAGTTAGTTGATCCTATGTAGTTTTAATTGTATGTATTCAGGCTTAAAATTTTAAAGTAATATCTGTTTAAATATTCCAAGTTTATTTTCTACTTCTCATGTTTTAATTTGCAACTTCAATATTTAGAGATAATTAAACAGTTAAAATAATTTTCATTGTATTTGTTTTCTTGTGATTTGATTGGAGTTCTTTGAGAATAGGGTCTTGCTATGTAATTCAGGCTGGCCTTGAACTTATGATCTGCCTCAGCCTCCAAAATGCTGGGATTATAGGCATGCACCACCACCACACCCAGCTTCATTTTATTCTTTATGATGAGACATAAAATATTCTACATTATTACAGTATTTGCAGTGCTTTCACTAAAACATTAAATTTAGCACCTACTATAGTACAAGTTTTAAAGTTTCATTCTCCAGGGGGTTTACTGAACTTATGTATTAGTTAAATTTTTAATTTTACCTTTTTGAATGCCCTCTTATTATTTGAGTATCATTAAAAGTTACATACCTGTTCTCAGGTAGGAAGAATCAATATAATGAAAATGGCCAGACTTCCAAAATCATTCTATAGATTAAATGCAATCCCAATCAAAATAGCAATAATAATGATACTATCTCACAGAATTAGAGAAAACGCTCCCAAAATTCATTTATAACAAGAGACCTAGGATAGCAAACGTGATTTTGGGAACCCAAGGCAAGACAGGGAGCAACACAGTTCCCAACTTGAAATTATACTGTAGAGCTACTGTGATAAAAACAGCATGGTACTGGGAAGAAAGCAGAAACAGACCT
>PVIC010003794.1:24218-66747 GCA_004025085.1 Thryonomys swinderianus | reverse complement strand
TGATAGGAATCTTGTAATTCTTTTGTGTATATCCCCAGCAGGGGAATAGCCAGGTCAAATAGAACCTCTAATCCTAGTTCTTTAAGGAATCTCCACACTGATCTCCATAATGGCTGTACTAGTCTACATTCCCATCAACAGTGGAGAAGGGTTCCTTTTTCTCCACAACCTCATCAGCATTTGTTAATGGCTAATTTTGATATAGCAAACATTCTTTATGGAGTAAGATGAAATCTTAGAGTTGTTTTCATCTGCATCTCTCAAGTGGCTAGTGATGTTAAGCATTAGAAATAAAGTTTTTTTATCACTGTCCAGAAATGAGACTTTAGAGCAGAAATGTGAATGTGGGGGAGGAGGAAGGGAGTTTGGTAGGACAGAGGAATACTTTACACTAAGCCTTCAGCAGATCCGAATCCATTCTGCTAACTATGAATAGGAGGAGCTCTGGTGAATAGAAGGTGAAAAGGATGACTTCTGGTGCTGGACTATATGCATAAAATCACATGAACTTTCCCCAAAGGGGCAGACACTTAGACTTTTCATCATCCAGTCACTGGATAGAGGATGGGAACATCTGTGGGCATCTTAGCTCTTCTTTTCAGAGGAAAACCCTGGCTGAGAACTGTCTGGCCAAATTATTTCCAGAAGTTGCAGAGTAAGACATTCAATCCTACAGGCATAAATGCATGATGTGAGGCAGCATCCACTTCCTCACAATTCAAATCGTGATGATTTTTATAGTGAGTTTTGGAACTATCTGTTCTGCAGTTCTTGAGAGAGCACACAGATGGTAGCGAGCTGTGGTATTGCTCGTGCATTGTAGATGATGTAAGGGCCTGAGTGATATTCACTGTATGTTTCATCTGTTATCAACATTATATTTGGTTTTATCAAGTGCCTATGTTAATCTTGTTAGTGTACTGACTAAAGTGGTGCAGAACATCATCCTTGAGGGTCTGGCCTTTTATTTAAGATACTCTCCTTAGCCTTATATGTTGCTTTTATCTAATTACTATAAAAAGTTTACCAAGAGAGAACCAAGAAATGCCTGGTAAATAACCAGGTGAATCTTGTGGGCTGATGCAAATTTTTCCCTTATCCAAAGTGTACAAGGAGCCAAGAAATCTCTTGATTAAGTAAACTGCCTCGCCAGAGTGATGTCATATTCCTTGTTGCTATTGGTGTATTGGTGTAAGAAAGCACAGTGTTGTAACAGCAGCTATGGCCTGAATTTTAAGGGAATTTTTATGGCCATCAGAAATCCAGAATCTTTATACCTATAAAGACAATAATCTAGGAAATGAGAAACACAAATCCATAAGTGGGTCATAAGGAATAATGGTAAGCAGGGACACCTTGTTGTCCATGCATCCAGGTATTATATGGCCCTTTATGCACAGTGCATATAAACCTTATTCTGGAGTGTGCACCTTATGCCCTCAGTGCATCTTTTCCCAGAATGTGTCTTAATTGTGTTCATACATGGTTCTTCTCTTGCTAAATAAGGCTAAAAGTTTCTCAGTTTTGTCAGTCATGGTCATGTGGTAAAGCCAGTGCACTTCTTTCTTTCCTGGTGTATCTTCTTTGCTGGTGTACATTCTTTGGTTCAAAATTATGTTGCATGGTATGCAAGTTGATGCATCTAACAACGTTTATGCTATTATAAATTATGCTTGTAGAGACTGCTGGAAGCAGCAAAGTGAAATCCATTCTTGAGATGTTCACAATTCCACCTCAAGGAATGATCATTTTTCCCAGAATGAAAAGGACCTAGTTCACGAATATGCTGCTAGGTTTCTAGGAGTCTCCTCACAGGATGGTGTCACACTGGAGGGACAACTTTTGTCTCTGCTATTGACAGTGTGTTCAAAATTCAGTGTAATTCAGCCTTCAAGGCACATGCTAGGGGCTTATGCACAGATTCCTTCTCTGGCACCATGACTGCTAATTCCCCTGTGGTCTTGCCCTGGAATGCCACATGAGAGTGGGAGCTGACAAGAACTGGGTCACTCAACTAGGATAACTAGCACCTCTTCTACATTTGATCCTAGCCAAAAGGCCGAGAAGCGATAGCACCTCTTCTATGTTGGATATTTTCTCATCAGTGTTAAACAGTAACATAAATATGTTCATATTTGCAGGCTCCCTGCATGGTTCTGATCACATCCCTGTTTTTTTATCTATTTAATTTATCTCCTAATGCACCCAGAAAAACAGGCTGTTCACAGCCCATGAGTCCATGTGCATTGTTATCTTAAACCTCTTCTCTTTCCAGACCAAATAGAAAATCAGGAACACATGAGGCTTTAACCACTAGGAGGATTGATTCATACAACTGTCTTTTTGGGGTCATTTTCAGTTTTCACGCACATACCGATCCAATCTACCTGTGAAAAGAGCTCAACCCTTTCCTCTTCTGTCAGTTAGTCATAATATTCCTTTTCTTGAATATATAGAGGTGAACTAAGGGAGGAATTTGAGTGTAACACTGATGTGTGGGGTCAAGGCTTCTTGATTAGACTTCATACTGGTACGGCTACCTAAGTTTATGACTTGGTAAGATTCAGAAATCAGTTCGTGTATGAATGTAACTGGAAAGATAAAGTTGGATGCATGTTCTCTTGAAATCTCAACAGTTGAATTTTGAACTGGTTAACATCCCATAGGAACTATTTTTTGAAAAGGGTAAACTTGCTACTACAGCAGTATACTTGCTTCTACAAGTTGCTACTTACACTGGAATCCTGGAGATCTATTTTTAATTCTCTTACACAATTTAGTAAAAATGCTGTCTCCTTTCCCATGAGTATAGGTGATAATATGGAAGCCCAAGTATTAAGACCACTTGTTTCTAGACCAGTTGCAGAGCTATTCTATGTACTCCTTTCTGCTTAAACCTGATAGCCTTTGCTTCAGCCAATGAATAACTTGGAAAATTATTCTGAATTATGAAACATGCTATATCTAGAATTGAAAGAATTGTGGTATTTTTTAAAATTTTTCTAGTATTCCCTAGACCTTTGGAAACTTAAAAGCATTTTTGATATGACTGTTTTCTAAATCTTCATACTGTATATATTCTACTTTCTGGTATTTATATTTGTCCAAGACACCTAATGTATTTACAACTTCCTGATATTCTGATTCAATTAACATGATGTCATAAATATAATAAACCAACAGTCATAATGTTTGAATATCTGAAGCAGGTCTGAAGAATATGCAGATGGGCCAAATCCCTTCTACTAATCATGAATAGGAGGAATAGGATAGTTAATGTAACCGTGGATCAAAAAAGTAATTAAATGTTGGGATATTCAAGGCTTCCAGTGTTGATATAATAAAATATCAGATTATGGATGACTTAAACAACATTTATTTCCTTTAGTTCTAGAGACTAGAGTCCAAGTTTACATTGTCAGTAGATTTGGTCCCAGGTGATAGTTGCATTTATTGCCTATAGATGTACACTTTCTGCTTGTGACTACCCCTGTTGGTTACAAGGTAACATTCCATCATTAGGACCTCACTTTCATGACTTCTTTTAAAACTATGGAGGTGCGAGGCTGTCTACCTCCAAATATGCTAACATTAAGGTTTGAGTGTAAAGGGGAGGAACAGATATCCAGTTCATAACATGAAGGATTTATGGCAATATATCCTACACTGACTACATGTTAGAAAAAACAAGTTCTTTCTGAAGTATTTGTTAGCTACCATTTCAATTCCCATTATCCTGTGCTCATAGTTTTTGGAACTATGTCAGTTACTTTGGGGCCATGTAGCAGTAAACACAACTACCAGTGGATTAGCACTGAAAATGATGATAATATCATAAGACTTTGATTTTCTAAGCTACAAAAACTTTCTTGAATACATTTTTCTTATTTGAGCTGAAATTTTTTTTACTAAGGTAACCATACTTGAAATTAAAATATATCCAAAAGAGTTGGATTATTATCATCCAGATAATGCTTCTAGACTCAAGACTTCTTTTGAAGTTTGGCTCCATAACTTTCAAAACTTGACTTATACAGTTACCCTATGAATCATGGAAGATTTGCCATGAATTATGCTGTGTTGTGTTTTGGACATTGATTGCTGACCAGATAAATCTTCAGGTGCTAGAAGATTGATTCTTTGAAATAAAGCAATTGGAGGTGGGCTGTGAGAGGTGGTCTAGTGATACATGATTAAGTCATGGAGACACTAAGCTTATGAATAGATTCACATCTTCCTGGAAAGACTAGGAAATTCTCTTGAAGTTGGATTAGGTCTTGTATAGGGTTAGTGAGTTAGGTGTTATGGGGCTGGTACAGTTACTGGGAGCACGGGGTGTTACAAAAATAGTTCGACATCCTCATCTCTCTTGGTCCCTGGGTTTTGTGTCTTGCTTCCTCTTTTCACTGCTCTACCACATATGGAGCAGCAGAGGGCCCCCAGCAGAAGCAAAAGCAGGCTCTGTTGCACTAGTGAATCTTCAGAGCTGTGCTTTCTGCTTTATTTCATTATAACCCTGTCTTAAATATCTTTTAATAGTAGAGTATGATAGTCTAGAGTCAAGTCAGTGGTTATTCTTAACTGCCACAAAAATAGGAAATTCTTTTTTATGAAGAAATAGAATTGGATATGATGACTAGCTGAGATATAAAAATCCATTCTTATGCTACAAAAATATCCTTTTATTTGCATTTACATACTAAACACTTCTATTTCCTCTAAAGAAAGAACTCTGAATTTTATCTAGTTAATGCCTCTAGCTCAAAGTTCAGATTTTTCAAGTGAGATAAAATATTTTCCTTTTCACTTACATTTGGTAACTTATCTATCAAAAATCCATACTTTTCTGTATTCTGACTTAACATTCAGCAATGAATGCAGTGAATAATAACTGGGGAAATTTTTTCTACACTGGACAGAAAGGTAGAAGATGTAGAGAAAACCTTGGCCCATTTATCCACCATTTATAAAATCTTGTAAAGAAAGGCTTAGGAGGGCTTCCTAAAAAATGGAGTAGAGCCAGGCATGGTGGCACATGCCATAATCCCAGCACTCAGGAGGCAGAGACAGGAGGATTGCTGAGTTTGAGGCTTGCCTGGGCTACATAGTGAGCTCAGGGACAGCCTGAACTACACAGTGAGACCCTGTCTCAAAAAAAAAAAAAAAATTGGGAGTAGAGAATGTTCTGGATCAATCCTGATTCTTCTGTCTGTCACAAATTCCTTTCAGTTACAAAATGTAGTTTATTGTTTTCTATCGCAACAGCATCCACAGGGAGATAGAAGACACATTAGTAGAAGAAAACCTCCCACTTTCCAGTTTACGGAAGGCTATGAGCTCAAGAGTTGCTTTCCAATTCCATGTGTCAGAGGTTTTGTAAAGAAATAAGTTTATGGAATTTTTAATAGTCTTACCTTCAGAAACCTATTTCAATTTAATACATATATGATATATTTATATATATATTAATTTTCATCGATCTATTTTATAGCAAAGTCTGTATTTCTACACATAAACAGATCTCTCACAAATACTGTACTTGATCATAGTATAAGGCTTCTGTACAATTTGAATTCTAAACAAACAATGAGGGGAGAGAAAAAATTGTGGTGGTTAAAAAGGGGAAACAAACTCATTTATATAGGGGTGGGGTTGTAGGGTGAGTAGGGGAATGGGAAAAATGAGAATTAAGTTGTATCACATACTGGTACAAATTCTCAGTGTCAAGTGTGATCATTATGTGTGTGTGTATATATATATATATATATAATGTATACACTATGTATAATGTAACTATTTCAATGTAACAATGTAACAATTAAAAATTAAAAATAGAAACAAATGAAATATAGTAGAATAAAAGGTTTTATTTCATGTACATATAATAACATTCAAGTGTTTCCAATAGACATTTATCAGGCTTATTCAATTTCTTTATATGTTTACCTCTGTTTATTTTTTAGGTAATGGTGACAGTGTAGGGGATTTCTAGCTTATTAACCTTGGGTGAAATGAACACACCCTTAATATTCTTGAGAATGGAGTATATATTGTCTTTTTACATTAAAAATTTCTTTTACTTTTGTTTGTTCTTGTTTGTGGTTTAAGCCATAAGCTTCTGGAATCAATTGCAACTCTCAAAACTGGATTCCTTTACTTTGTTCTTTTGGCAATTTAATCAGATTTTGCTGAATCAACTTTTTATTGTAATATCTCAAACACATAACTACCCCTTCCCTTTCCAGCCACTTTCACTGGAGCTTTAAAATGATGCACATTACTTCAGATCAAATTGTTTTGTCTGACTTTCATTTAACATGTACTTAGAAGAGTAGAAAGAGGCGAGAGCTAAGTGATCGGACAGTTTTCCTTGCCTCTTGAGAACTGATCAGTACCATCGGGAGAAGTCTAACCCCATTTTCCTGCACATCATTCTCTTATTATTCTCCTTTCTTTCTTTCACATTATATGCCACTATCAAAAGTTATAATACTAATTTCTTGTACTTGCTTGTATACTATCTGCTCTTTCCTAATAACACATAAGTTTTATGGTAATAAAATTTCTCTTTCTCCATTTTATCCCTGACACCCAGGAAAGTGGCTGACTCACAGCACAGATTCAGTATTTAATGTATGAATAGGTTTGTTTTCTTTCATCTAGTACTTTATAACCAAGACTATGTTTCTACCATAAACAGATGACTTACAGATTCAATACTTTACGTAACCATAGTATAAGGTCCAGGCATATTCTGAGTTCTAGGGATACAACTTATATGTCTGTTGTTGATAGGTGCGTGGTGGTGGTGGTGGTGGTGGTGGTGGTGGTGGTGGTGGTGGTGTGTGTGTGTGTGTGTGTGTTAGTGTGTGCTGTATAATTTACCAGTATTTTTGTGACAGAACAAGATCTCTGTTTTTCACATCAATGTTTAATTAAGAAGTAATGTTTTTTTCTTTGCCATTAACTCAGTGAAAACTTTTCTCAAATATAACATCAAAAGTATTTGATTTACTATGTACAAATTTATTTCATCTCTTTTCAGATGTATGAAAAATGTTTTAAAATTAGCATTTGCCTTAATTGATTGAACTTCTTCATGGTTACAAGTAATTCTAAATTGTCAATAACCTTATAACTTAAATTGTACTACACTCTTTACCTTCGGCATCTTTTCTGGTCTAAGTATACTTCTTTGTTGATGTGATTCCTTCAAATTTTTTCATCATAAATGACTATTTTCTGATTCTGTAATATGAAACAGCAAGATGAATAAGCACAGTTACAGATTAATTGCTAAGCTCCAAATTCTATTAAGTTATTACCAATCATAGGTGCATAACTATTTATATTTCTAAGAATATATGCTCTGAAGTGTACGCACATATGATGAATCAGTCATTCTCTGTTGTCTTTGTTGCATTTTCAGGTATTACATTTTTTAAAGACTTGCACACAAAAGATTCCAAATAAATAAATGAAGAAGAAATACTACATCCTGATACCACCGTAAAACTTTCTATTTTTATTTTTTTAGTATACTTTGCTTCAAGCAACAAGTCAGGTTAACTCGATATAACTCAGATTCTTAAACTTTCTTTTCTAGTACTAAAGACATGAACATTCATTCAGATCCCATCAGCTCAAGCTGTTTTGACATCACTGTGAGAGGCTACTGTACTTTTGCAAATTGCTTTGTTGTCCTTTTTGCTTTGTAAATCTTTTTGTCAGTGTCATGTCTCTGATAATGTCATTTTAAACAGCGATTGTGTCAATGGTTAGAAGCACTGATAATTTCTACAGACATTACGTTGTAGTGAAGTAGTACAGGAATATTTCTCCATTCTCTTCAAGTATTTCATAGTGACTGATTTCCACAAGATGGCTTTCTTGGCACTCAATATAAGGACACTGGTTCCCAAGAGAAAACTGCCCAAATTAAAAAGTGACAACAAAGCCTTCTTAAAATAGAACTACATCAGAGGATTGTTCTTTCTTAACGAGTTCTGAAACCAATAAATTTTTATAGTCACTAACTGGCAGTGATCATAATTCTGACCCATTATGTATTAGAAAACACATGTAAGAGGTTTTTTGTTGAAAATTTTTATATTACTATTTTTATCTATTGTTTGGATTAATGGTTTACAAAGCTAAGTTTCTTTTCTTCCTTTTTTAAATAAATTGAGTTTTTGAATACATTATGATCAAATTCTTCATTGAGTATTTGTACCTGTACATGCTAGATATATCATGATTCTTCTTTTCCCATTCCCCTACCTTCCTTTTACTTCCTCTTCCCTTATATACATATCTTTGTTCTCATTTTTTCCTTTTTACTATCAACTTTTTTCTTTGCCTTCTTTGTTTTCCCTAGCCCCCACCCACTTTGCCTTTCCTTTTTTTCTTGCTACTATTTCACAAAACCTATTATATATTCTAGACCCATTTACATCTTCAGTTTCTCACACTAGAGATATTTAGTGATGATATTTATATTTATTTCACTTATGAATATGACCTCAAAGTGCTTCCATTTAACTATAAATATCTTTAACATATCATTCTTATGGCTGAGTTATACTCCATTTTATTAACAAAAAACACTCACATCTTTTTATTTAGTCTCCTGTGGATGGGCATTTGGACTGTTTCCAAGATACAGGAATTACAATCCATTCTACAATAAATATGGGTGGTGCTTTTAATTCTTTCATGAGTATACCCATCAGGGAAATAGCAGGGTCAGATGAGGCCTTTACTCCTAGGTTTTTTAGGAATGTCTACATTGATTTCCACAGTGATTGCACCAGTCTACCTCCCCATCAACAGTGGAGAAGGTTTCCTTTCTCTCTACAACACTGCCAACATTTGTTGTTGTTTGATGTCTTGATAGTATCCATTCTTTTGGAGTGATATGGAATCTCAGTGATGCTGTCATCTGCATCTCTCTAATGACCAGTAAAGTTGAATATATTTTCATGTTTCTTCGGTGCTTTTACTTCGTCTGAAAACTGTTGGTTCATTTGAGATGCCCAATTTTGAATTGAATCTTTAAATGTGGGGGGATTGATATTTATAAGTTCGTTATATATTCTAGATCATAGACCTTTGTCTGAGAGACAGTGGGTAAAATGCTTTCCTACATTGTACATTGACTTTTTGCTTTGTTGGTAATTTATCTTGCTGTGAAAAAGCTTTTTAATAAGATGAGGACCCAGTTTCTTAATTCCTTCTGCTAGATCTTGTGCTACTGAAGTTTTGTTCATAAAGTAATTCACTATACCAGTGTCTTCAAGAGTCCTACCTAACCTATCTTCCAACATGTTTATTGTTTCAGATATTTTTCTTAACACAGGTAGTTGAAGTCCAATATGCCTCCCTTATCTCTATGTGAAATTCTTTTCTCTTGCTTGAGAAGTTTTCTGCCATTATATCTGTGAACAGTTTTTTTAAATGTTGTTTGTATTATCTCCTGTTTCTTCATTAACTCCTATTATTCTCATGACATTTTTATTTGCATCATCTAGCAGCCACTGGATTGATTTCTCATCATGCCTTACTATTTTTTAATTAAATTCTTTATTGGTACATTTTATATACATCTCACTGTCACACATAACATTGGGGAATTGGTACCAGTATATGACACAAGTTAATTCTCATTTTTACCCACATCCCTACCACCCACACTTCCCCACCCCCTATTTACATGCTCTTTTATTTTCTTTCAGAATCATATTTATTCCTTCCCCTCATTACATTTCCACACCAGATTTCCTTTGGAAATTTCCCATTCTACAAAAACTGTCATACTTTCTAGAGCTCATTTACATCTACAGGTGCTCATATCAAAGAGAAGATCCAGTATTTGCCTATCTGTGATCTATTTATTTCACTTATTAGTGTGTCCTCCAGGTGTATCCATTTGCACTTAAGTGAATGAATCTTGTCATTCTTTATGGCAGAATAATACTCCATTTTATTTTTTAAAAACCCACATCTTCTTTATCCAGTCTCCAATTGATGGGCATTTGGGTTGTTTCCAAGACTGAGCTATCATGAACTGAGCTGCTATGAACAAGGATGTACATTTGTCTTTCCAATGTGATTTTTAAAATTCCTTTGGGTTTATTTCTAGCAGGGTGATAGCAGGGTCAAATGGGACCCCTAGTCCTAGTTTTGTGAGAAATCTCCACACAGATCTCCACAATGGTTGCACAAGTCTGCAATCCCACCAACACTGGAGAAGGGTTCTTTTCTCCCCACAGCCTCGCCAGCATTGATTGTTGGTTGATTTTGTAATAGCAGCCATTCTTTGTGGAGTGAGATGAAATCTCAGTGTTGTTTTCATTTGCATCTCTCAAATGACCAGTGATGTTGAACATTTCTTCATACGCTTCTTAGCTGCTTTGACTTCTGCCTCTGAGAAGTGTCTGTTCATTTCAGATGCCCATTTTTGAATTGGGTCTTTAAACTTGGGGAGGCTGATCTAGTTAAGTTATTTATATATTGTAGATAATAGCCCTTTGTCTGATAAACAGCTAGTAAAGATGTTTTCCCATGTTGTTGGTTGTCTTTTAGTGGTGCCAGTGATTTCTTTTGCTGTGCAGAAGCTTTTCAGAAGGATGAGATCCCATTTGTTGATTCTTTCTCTAGTTCTTGTGCTATAGAGGTTTTATTCATAAAGTCTCTGACTAAGCCAATGTCTCCAAGAGTTTAACCTAATCTGTTTTCCAGCAGGCTTATAGTTTCTGTTTTAATGTTTAAGTCTCGTATCTATTGTGAATTTAGTTTTGTGCATGGTGAAAGAGATAGGTCTAGCTTTAGTTTTTGGCAGGTTAAAGCCCAGTTTTTCCAGCACCATTGGTCAAAGAGGCTGTCTTTCCTTCATTGAGGATGTTTGGCTCCTTTGTCAAAGATAAGGTGGCTTAGTAAGTCCAGGGTTGTTTCTGGATCTTCTAATCTATTCCACTGGTCCTCAGGTCTGTCACTTTGCCAGTACCTTGCAGTTTTTTATCACAGTCATGCCTTACTATTTTTAAGAAATCTTTTTTCCTGACCACTAACTGCTATCCTGTCTTCTACATCTGAGAGCCTGTCTTTATCTTTGCAAGTTCTACTTCGTAAACTTTCAGGGGAGTGTTTAATCTCTTGGATTTCTGTTTGAATCTGTTTATTGGATTCCATTCATTTTCTATGCTAGGATTCCATCATGTTCCTGAGGTCTTCACTTTTTTTTTTTAATGTGTGTCTCTCACCATGGCCATTATCTCTGTATCTTAAGAGATTGTTTATGATTTCATTTTTCTATATATTCTTTTGTTGCCATTTCAGGAAGTCCTGGTGTTTGAAGTTCAGGTTGGTCCATGTCATTACTCCCTAAATTTCCCTTTTGTGACTTGGAATTCTGGATTTATGTGTTAATTAGGTGTTTTCCCATTTCTGTTTTATATTGTTGATGTTTTTGTTTTAATTCCTGGGGGACTGTAAAATGCTTATTGCAAGTATCTTTCTTGCTAATATTTAGAACCTTTAAGATAGCGCTACTTCCTGGGACATTGTCCTTGTATAATTGGCCCTTACGCCTCAAGTCTGTATTGGCCCTTTGGTTATCTGAGTTCTAAAACACCAGGAAAGATACTTGAACAGAACTGCCATCTCAGAACCCACTGTGGTGTGCTCGCTTCGGCAGCACATATACTAAAATCAGAACCCACTGTGGTCTTTAATGAAGAGACTCTCTTTAGTTTTCTAGTGGGGTTCAGTTTTCATGGAGGAGCATCAATGAGACCCTCACTTTGGTGCTTACTATTGCTCTATTTCCCAGAGCTTGACTTTAATGGTCCCAAGGTGCTATGTTATGCAGATTGAGACTCCTGAGCATCCCAGGTGACCTGCTGTAGCCTGAAACAGAACTGCTCGACCTCGTCTGTGTTTCAGGAGAACTGCTGGGCCCAGTGCTGTGTGGAGGTTGTTGCCATGTTGCCAGAGCTCTGTGAATATCCCACTTGTGCTGCTGGTTCTACACACTGTGCTATTAACAGGGGAAGTTCCTGAGCCTCTTCCTTACACAACAGTTCTGAGAGAAGTGTGAGTCTACCTCTGTGCTACATCCGGTAGAGTCACTGGGGCTCTGCAAATATCCCAGCCAGACTCCTGAGTCCTACTCATCATGCAAAAATGGATACAGTTGCTGGGCCTCTGGAAATTTCCCAGTCCAACCACCCAGGCCTACTCACTGTGCAACAAACCAGCACAGTTGTTAGGCCTCCTCCTTATGCAATGGTCCCACAAGAAGTCTCTGAATTTCTTTAAAGCATTAAATCTTAGGCCCTGAGATTTAGTTCAGTGGTTCTGATGCCTGCCTAGCAAGCACAAGGTCCTGAGTTCAATACCTAGTAACCATATACAAAAATACCAGGTGTGGTGACTCATGCCCACCAGCAATCAGTACCACAACCACAGTTCTGGGCATGGTGGCTCCATGTCTGTAAGCCCAGTGCCTGGGAGGCAGAGGCAGGGAGGATTGCTGAATTTTGAGCTTCTCTGGGCTACATACTGAGTTCATGGCCAACCTGAACTACAACACAAGACTTTGTCTCAAAAAAAAAAAAAAAAGCATTAGGTCTTAAAGGTTAAAAATAGTTTAGAAAACAAAGGGGGAAAAAGGAATCTAATGAAAAAAAATGATGAAAAAATGTGGGGGTGGGTCTCTATAAAAAATTTTTAAAATGTATTTCATTTTAATCAGAAGTTTGATTATATGTCAAATACTTAGAAAAGTATGTGTATTAAAACTCAGATACATAAACTTCAGACATTCAAATTATTATTTTTTTAAATTTGGTTTACTAGTATGTGTGTTTACTATGTTCAGATTTTTTGTAGGAAATTTGCATACGTATATAACACATCTTAATTCTTTTCTAATTGACTCTAAATTGTTAGATAAATAAGTATTTAGATAGACAGACATGCAGATAGAGAACTTTAGCCCTCCATTACCTATTGCTTCTGTATTAGGAGATCCTAAAGCTAAGAATCAAATATTTTGAAAAATATTTTCTGTACTAAACATGTATAGAGATTTTTATTCTTATTTTTACCATTTGTATGGTACTATTTTTATGAATACCTATTTGTATGTATTTATATTGTGTTGGGTATTATAAGTAATCTAGATATGATTTCAAGTTTAGCCATTGGGTTATATGCAAATACTGTGTCCTTTTATGTAAATATTGAATAGTCACAGATTGGGGGGGCAGGAATGACTTTACATATATAAATATTTTTCAGTTAACATTAAGATGATCTCATACATTACCAGTGGGTCACAAACTCAAAGAGTACTCTAAAATTCTAATTCCTAGAAAATATAAAGCCTAAGGTAACTTTACTGGACCTGGATTCTTGCCATTACTCTTACTTACTATAATTTCAAAATTTTATAGAATATTTGTATGTAATTTGTAAAAATTAACATAATTTAAAACAAGATACCCTCTGAAAAATTTTATGTGGTGTTTTTTTCTTCCATGGGAAAAGGTTGAAAAAACTTTATTCTAAATTACTGAATGTACACAGTCTTGATCAGTATTAGATTTGAGACTGCCTCTCATAAAATTAATCTTTTCCTAATTATGTTTAGTATCATCAGCTATCATACCGCTGATTTACCCGTTATCTTTCATTATACTGGATTTCTTTTTACCAGGGTATTTTCTAAGGTGCTATATGAACCATCTTTGGATATTTATCTCTGAAGATAGAATATACTCATTCCTGCCCTGTGCAAATCTTATGTAGTTAATATATGCAAGAA
This sequence comes from Thryonomys swinderianus, assembly GCA_004025085.1. NCBI lineage: Eukaryota > Metazoa > Chordata > Mammalia > Rodentia > Thryonomyidae > Thryonomys > Thryonomys swinderianus. Next base: position 52,919 of record PVIC010003794.1, on the reverse strand, counting down.
AGAAATTGTGGATTGGTGAATCTAGTATTCAATTTTTAAAAACTTAGCACTTCCAGACTGACATTTGCAAAATCAGATACCAACAGACAGGTAAACCAGCTGAATTGAATAGCATAGCCTGTGGTGAATGTGAAAGCCTTCTCAAGAGAAAGAGTAGCTAAAATGTTGTGCATATTATATTCTTGCTGAAATATGATATAGTTGTTAACCCTTGTTGGAAGATATTTCAGCAATCCAGTTTTTATATCTCAAATCTCAGCTAAGTATAATTGCACAATTAAATGCTAACAAATATCTGAAACAGAAACACAGCTCTGGGCCAGAGGTGGTCTATTATTAGGTTGTTTTGGCCCTGTGAATTAATCTAGCATACAAACTATTGATTTACTAGAATATAAATTCTGAAAATGTTGAAATTAAGTTGTAATGTCTTCCAACTCTCTGTAGAACTGTGTTCTAGTCTTCTATCTGTCAGCTTTATTCATGTACTTGCTAGTAGGCTTCTGAATACCATTTGGATTATAACCAGCATTGGTCCACAAATGTCAGTAACTGTTATTGTGACCACTCATCAGTGGAAGAGATATTGGGTGGAAGGTGAGAAATAGAAATGAGTGCTAGAAGAGTGCTCCACAGAGTTAGCAAACTGATAATGTCCTATCTCTACATATTGTGCTTTCCATTCATTTGAGAATCAGTAGCTGTGCAGATAAAACTTGAATTTATTTCATTCAGGATATTTGGATGTTAAAATAGTAAGTGAACTGTTAATAAATAAATATTAATTTAACAAGATTCTCTGCCTTTTTAAAGGTAAGTAAAGGGAATATCTATAGTCTTAGCTAAGTCATACCAGGAGATGTAGTTTCTAAGTAAGCTTTTTCTGGAATAAAAAGAAGTTGGGAATCTCTTACTGCTATTTCTTCCAGGATAATAGGGCATAGATACAATTCAACATTGCCAATAAAAATTTGATGATGAAAAAGCAGTGAGACTTCAAGTTTGAGGAATTTAAGTTTCATTGAAAAGTATTCCGTACCAGTTCAGAACAATCCAAATCAGATTGGTGGTGACAACCTATAATCCCAGCACTCAGGAGGCTGAGGCAGGAAGACTTTGGTGAATTCAAGGCCAATCTGGGCTACATAGTGAGTTCAAGATTAATTTGATCTACATAGTGAGACCATTTCTTAAAAAAAAAAAAATCTAGGGCAGTGACTTTTCACTGGGGATGATTGCTTTACCCGGGGCCCTAGAGATATCGGTAAGCATCTTTGATTGTTACAAATGGGAGTGGCGATATGCCTGGCACCTAGAAAGAAAAAAGCAGAAATGACACCAAGCATTGTAGGATCCTCAGAGAAGTCTCCAGATTAGATGGAATTCTCTGTTTCAAATTGTCCATAATATGGAGGTTAAAAGATTGCCTTAACTAAGAAAACAAATTATAAGACTGCCATAACTAAGAAAACAAACAAACAAAAAAAAACAATTTTGAGAACTAGATAATTGGTTTACATTTTCTAACATGTGGATTCCCACAAATAACAGGTAGTTGGAGCTCTGTTTCCTTATGTAAATCTGAGGATAATACTATTTATTTTGTGAGTTTTGTGTAGATTAATGAAACAACCACTGAACCACAGTGCAAAGTACAAAATACTGATTATTTTCCTACTTCCTGTTCCCATTCCACTTTTATTCATTTCTCACTTGGGCTTCTGTGGACTCACATGTCTGGTGATCAGTCAGTTTAGTGTTTAGTAAGAGAAACTAACAGATTTCAGAATGAGAAATAAGGGGAACAAAATTTTAGTACCACCTGAATTAGTTTTATGACCTTAAGCAAAGCAACTTCCTCATTCTGTGTTTAGTTTTCTTAACTGTCAGAGGAAGAGAAGATATTCCCTTGGCTGCCACAGAGATGAAAATAAATGAGTTACTAGGAAAAGCAATGGTTTGCCCAAAGAAGTGATCAATAAATGATTTTTACTTCAACAACATGGGAAAGCACTTCCTGAAGTTAGGCACATTATCTAGACTGAAGGATTTAAGTGGCCATTACAATTTATTTCATGATAATGTATTTACCCAGTCTGTGGTTGACAAATGTACTCTTTAAATTTTTAAAGTGTATTTTAAAGAATTACCATGAGGGTGTGCAGATAGATTGATAAGATAGACGTGGATATATAGATACATACTCAAGTAAGTCTGAATTTAAGAGTACAAAATCATTTACACTCTGGCATCATTTCAACTCTGAGTAATAAATTTGTTTTGATAGTTTCTGAGTTTTCTTTCATAAGTACTTCCCTTCATAAATTTAAAATAATTTTTAAAATATTTTTCTTGATTTATTAACCTTACAGTGTCATTAAATTTTAGTCTTCAAATTTTTAATTACATACTGGCTCACCAAATTATATATCTACTCTTCTTCTTCTTTTATATTATTCTGAATTGTAAAGCATATAAATTTGATAGTACCTACACTGATTTTCAGTTATTCTATAGGTTGATTCTCTAAAATACAAGCATAATAAAATAACTACCATTATTAAATTATGGAAATATTTGAAGTTATGTAAATATATAACTTAGGTTTTGAGATTAAAATCTGGAAAAGAAATTCAGTCTTGTGATACTGAATTTTTTTTTTTTTTTTGAGACAGGGTCTTGCTTTGTAGTTCAGGCTGGCACTGAGCTCACTATGTAGCCTAGGCAAGCCTCGAACTCAGCAATCCTCCTGTCTCTGCCTCCCGAGTGCTGGGATTATAAGCGTGAGCCACCACGCCCAGCTGATACTGAAATTTTATTGCTCAAATGAGAACATCCTAAATATCCCACATCTAATGTATTCTGTTTCCTTTAGAGCTTGTACTTCTCTTGTATATTTTCAGTAACAATTTATTCTGTAACTGTTTCATTTTCTTTATTTCTTAAAGTTTTAAAAAAAATCTATAGCATTGGGCCAGTGCAGTTTGGAATCCCAAGAAGTAGACCCTAGAGCAGGGATTAGCGTTAGGGAAATTGATGACTGAAGTATCAACATGGTGGGGGGAAAAGGCAAGAGAGGGGTCTTTAAGAACAAGGAAGCAAAATCTGGTAAAAGGAAAAGGCTCAGAGAAGTAGTCCTACTAAGGAACTCAGCTGACTCCTTGGGGGAACTCACAAGTTGGGAAGTGCACCTGCATTTCCTGACATGGCACAGGGAGTGAGTTTGGTGTGGGTCACTGGGAGGAACATGACCCTGGGCAGGGGAAAATACTTCAGCCATGAAAATTCAGGGGCAATGGGTGGAGACCAGCTGGGCTACAAATAATCATCAGCCAGCACTGCTTACAGAAACAGGGAGTGTGAGCTATCAGGGCTAAAAGTCTAGATAAGGAGAAGGAAGCTATCAGAAACAGTAGGATCCAAAGCAGGCCCAAGGAGGTTTTTGTTATGAGACCTTGAATATTTTTACAACTGAGTTTACTCTTTTCCTTTTGCTTCACTAATAAGCTACTGAGTGGAAATAATTGCTAAGATGTGCCTCTATTATCTCTGTAGCCTTTGCTGTTGTGATGAAAAGTCAACAAACCAACCAGGTTCTTGCTGTGGGCCACATCTGTTCGGCCTTTCCTTTCAGTGGAAGGCTGAGAATTTCTCTTCCACCTCGAAGTTCTCAAACTCACATGACATAGTCCATTCTTCACCCCAAGCAGCATCTCTCTGTGTGTTCACATAAAGATGAATTTTTCATTTACTGAAGGTAGTCTTTTTCCTAATATTTTCTTCAGTAGTTCTTGCATCCCTTTTCACAGGTCTTTTTATCTGGAATTCTTACTAAGATCTAGAAACCTGAATCTTCTGTGAAAAGAATCTTCCTTGTTACTATCTTTTTGTATATATTTGTTATAATCTCTTGGGACAGTTTTTCAAATTTTGTCTTGCAGATGAATAGGTGGATACTTAGCAAAAAGTGTTTTATTTTCTACTCCATAAGGTCCCTTTTAAAAACTTCTAGGGGGGCTGGGGAGTTAGCTCAAGAAGTACCACACTGGGGCCGGAGATTTAGCTCAGTGGTTCTGGCACTCTGCCTCGCAAGCACAAGGTCCTGAGTTTGATCCCAGTAACCACATACAATGCTGGGCATGGTGACTCATGCCCACCAGCAATCAATACCGTGTACCACAGTGCCAGGCGTGGTGGCTCACGCCTGTCATCCCAGCACTTGGGAGGCAGAGACAGGAGGATTGCTGAGTTTGAGGCTTGCCTGGGCTACACAGTGAGCTCAGGGCCAGCCTGAACTACAAAGCGAGACCCTTTCTCAAAAAAAAAAAAAAAAAAGTACCACACTGACCTTAGAAGTACAAGGGCCAGAGTACTGAAGAAGAAAAAAAAAAGTAAAACCTTCTAGGGACTTTGAATTCTCTTGTCTTTGCTTCTGTTTTGTCTTTTGCTTCTTTTTACAATTTTGTTATTCTCAACTGACAAATAAAATTTTTGCACAACACAGTTTTAAAATATGAGAAGCTAGGGGCCGGAGGGTTAGCTCAGTGGTTCCAGCGCCTGCCTCGAAAACGCAAGGTCCTGAGTTCCATCCCCAGAAACCACATACAATGCTGGGCATGGAGACTCACGCCCACCAGCAATCAACCAGAAATCAGCACCACATTCCACAGTGCCAGGCGTGGTGGCTCATGCCTGTTATCCCAGCACTTGGGAGGCAGAGACAGGAGGTTTGCTGAGTTTGGGGCTTGCCTGGGCTACGTAGTGAGCTCAGAGCTAGCCTGAACTACAAAGTGAGACCCTGTCTCAAAAAAAAAAAAAAAAAAAAGCTAAAATGTGCTCATTAAATATGTATAACAAACACATGTATTGATTTTTTCTATCATTGTATTTATATGAAGGAAGTGCTTGTGTTTGCCTTTTTGTAGTTAAATTTCCTTCTAGTAATTTTCAAGATCTGAGTGCATTGTTACACATGCTGAAATGTACATACTATGTTATTATACTTATAGTGGCACCTATAATAATTGAATTATATGAGTGGGGAGTGGAATGGTGGTCAGCAGGGATAAGGTGAGTTTTTGAGGATATTCTCATATTTGCTTAAGAATGCAAAATATAAATTTGACAAGATAAATAGAGTTATTCCACTATTTGGTGTCTCTAATGAATGATTCTCTTTTCAGTAGTCAGTTTTAATGAACCTAAGGCATTTGTTTTCCTCTAAATTATTGCAGATGTTTTTTCTTTACATCATTTGTCTTTTTTAGTCAGGTGTGCATTTCTTTACCTTGGTATTTTCTTTCATGTATGATCCATGCATTTGGCAGTTGTTGAGTTACTATTTTACAAATGAAAACACAATTTGTTCATGATAGGTTGCTTTCCTAGATTTACTCCACTGATACATAATCTTTTCTCCAGGTAGTTAAATATATGTAAATATAACATTTGGAAATGTTTTATCCACAGTACATTGTATAAAATTACTGTATAAAATATATAACATATTGACGCAGGAGAGTTAAGGCCTAACTCCCTACCTGAAACGTGAGTTCATGTTCTCTAATAACTGAAGAATGAATTTTAGGAATGACAGAGGTTTAAGTAGGAAAATTTTATTGAGAGAGAAAGCTTCTGCCTTAAGAGAGACAGAAGGGGGACCCGGAAAGTGGGTAACCCCCCTACCTCACTTTTTAGAGGGCTTTTATGGAGCAAAGCCACGAGGTGAGGCAGGTCTGCAAAAGGGGGCTACCAGTAAGATTTTTTTTAACAGTGGACAGGTTACCCCAATGAGTACAGTGGGGGCTTAACAGTCAGACAGGAATTTTTGACTCTGACTCTTTTCCGGGGAGGTGGGTTAAAGTCTCAGCCCTCCACCCCAGGAGGTTGGCGCCTTCTTTAGAATATCTGATGGCTGCCTATTTGGAATCTCAATGACAGCTATTTATCATCTTACATGGGTGGATAGCTTTTACTGTGGCAGTACTAACCTACAAATTGGCTTTTGTTTCCTTCCAAGGGCCAGTGCTATCTATCTGCCTACATATGTCTAGCTAGCTTTTCTACCTATAATAATATCAACATATATGGCAGAAGTATACTGTACTATACACAGTATTTTGTGTAATATTATGTGTATCATTGTATGTATTTTATTTTACATATCCTAAAGTTAATTTTATGCTTGGCTTGATATGTTTGACATATGATATCCTATGTCATGTTTCCTATTTGTATATCGTACATGTATACATACTTATATGTATGTTTACTTTTTGAAACTATGAATGCTTCAAATTTGACTTTTTTTTTTAACTCCTCCAGTACCAGGGATTGAACTCAGCACCTTGTGCTTGCCAAGCAGGCATGACATCACTGAACTACATCACTAGCCCCTTAAATATGAGTTCTGTTAGGTTCAGCTGTTATTGTAATATTTTCACGAGGCAGAGTTTTCTGTCACAACTACCATTTTCTTTCCACAGTCACTTGTGCTTTTACTTCTCCTTCCCAGTCCTACTTTTTGATCCAAAGAAGAGCCATCTAATCTGATTAACAAGCAATAATTAGCATGTTCACTAACTGCATGTTGTGTGTACATTAAATCATACATTTCTGTTTTCTCTTTCATTTGTACTTATATGAAGATGTGTTAAAAGGTTCCCATAGGAATGGAGCAAAGGCACACAGAGACATGAGACTCGGGTAGAAAACTAATTTTACTTACAATTACACTGGTGTCAGACCAGACCCCACCAAGTTAGTGCTCAGATGTCTGGCCTGACCTTCACTCTTTTTTCTTATACTGTCCTCTAATCCTAACTAATTCTTTGATGGCTGGGTCTGATTTAACAGATAGTTACATTCTTCTTAAGAGTCTTTGTTAAAAGCAGGGGGAAACTTGGTTAAGTCAAGTGTGGGGTCTCCAAACCAGACTCATTTGCATAGATGATGAAGCACAAACTGATAGTCGTCAACTTTGAAGGGTCAGGAAGCAGCCTAAGGAAAATAAATGGTTTATATTTCTTTTCTCATTTTAACTAAATTCACAGTAGCTGAAGTGGATAGTGTAAACAATGCCTTCTTTACATTTTAACTTTGCATTTCCACAGCAACTGGAGTACTCTAATTCACTGGGGCTGGTGTTTAAACGGACAGGAAAAATGAATTTTATGGACAGGGACCAAGTTTATGGCAGGCATTTCTAATCACATGTTTTTTCTAATATTCCTTCCCTTTGTCTTAAAGCATTTTTTACTTTACTGTTAAGCATTTTCTAATTTACTTGCTTTTGTCCAACAGACAGAGGAACTCATCAGGGCTAAGTTCCAGAGCTACATTTCCACTTCTATTTTGTCTTATCCCTGCACTTTTCATTGATGCCACCAGTCTGAGTGGAAACATTCTGAGTGGAAACATCATGACACAAAGTTTTTCTACATTATGTTCCACTTTGAGGTTTAGGAGTATAGCCTTAACACAGTGGTGTAGATTAACTCCTTGACTTTACTAGACATAGGGCTTGATAGGAATCAAAGGGATCTAACACATCTTATGGCTTGTAAACTCTAGACTGTATTAATGTGCACTTTACAAAGAGGTGAGCGGCCAAAATGCAATATATTAAGTTAGTGCTACAGGCACTAACTTTTGCCTGTGTGTATGGTTGGATTCATATGTTGGAACAGTGGGGGAAGTTTGCTGGTGATATTGTAGGAAATTGTTATTTCTTCACAACTTTGCCGAGAGCTCTTCCTGTCCTCCATCATCGCTGTAGCCATGGTTAGTGGAGCTATCGAGAATTATTTAAGTAAATAACTGAGGTCTGGGAAATCACAAATGACCTCAAAGCAGAAAGGTGTGAAGAGGCTTGCCTGGGCTTCACAGTCTGTTACTTTGTTGCTATGGCAACTATTGCTAGCGTAACAATAAGATCCATGGTTATCTGTGTGGTTGAGTTGTTGGAGAAAAATTAGGAAAGAATTTGGCTCATCCATTCTCAGGGGACCCACTTGAATCAAGGAAATGTAATGTCATTTGTCTGTTTTGCTGTCACCCATGCAATACACATACCAATTTGCTTAAATGGGGCATACACATGCCAAATCTAATTATCCCTTATCTCGTAGTCATTAATCATTTCTATCCATTATTCATTGACTAGCCATCGCCGCTCTATTCTTTAGCGCATGAAACTTCAGTAGGCATTACAATGCCATGTTTATAAGTGTCTCTTATCCCTGACATACACTACCTGGCATTTCTAAGGTAGATGAAATGTTCTTGGCATGAGAACTGGTAGTGTTTTATGGCATTATCCTCATAATCTTTGAAATTAATTATATAAAAACAGTATCCTAAAGGTTGTTACCAAGCTATAGATAATTATTCCTTGTGACGTTAATTAGGACAGTGAAGAGAAACTGCTGCACAGTCTGTACACTATCCAGGGATCCCAAGACAATTGGAAAAGAAATTGTAAACTATCAACAGCCTCAGACGGAAGTGGTATGAGGGCCATATTAGCCTATGTAAAAGATAAATAAAAGGGAAATTGTAACAGGGAAATTCTCTGGTCATTTAGCATCAAGTGTGGCATTTTACCTAGCTCACATTGTTCAGTATATACTTCCATCTCTTTTCCTCTAAAGTGTGTCACTGCAGTAACTTAAGGAACGATTTAAGTTCCAATCCTATTTTTTCAAAGATGCTCTAGAGTCTGTATCGTGGCAGAGATTTGAATGCAGGTCTCCTGCCTGCCAACCAGAGCCACTCACCAGTGTACAGAAGGAGAATCAGTCCCTTTGTGGGGCCTCTTGCATGGCCAGTTCCTATGCTCAGTCCCATTACTTCACATGTGTGGGACAGGAAAGGTTCTTCTCTGATGTTTCATCTACCACATATTTTTTTTTTTCAATCTCTCTTCTAATTTATCAGTTTTTCTGTCAGCATTTGTAAATGAAATCAAGGTGGACAAGCTTCTTGTGCACAAATGTGTGTCAAAATATGAATCCCAGTTTGTCAAATGCAAAATGTGGTGTGGATACTTTCAAAGGCTCTGTCCTTTTGTTAGTTTCTTATCATACTGGGCAAGTAAGAGGAAACAAATTATGCTATCTTGATAATAAGAAAATTAAGTTGCATTTCAAAAATTTGACAAAAATCACCTCATCCAATTCCTTCATTTTAAAAATGAAAAACCTGAGATTCAGATGAGATGATTCCCTTTCTCTTCATACTTATATGTATACATTTGTTAAAATGAGGGCAAAACACAAATTTTGTACCTTCATCTCATATTGTATATTTCCTACAATACCGTGCTTTCCTGCTGGGCTAGGAGTTGAAATACCATCCATTCTTTCCTATCTCATCTCCTCTCCTCCTAGTTAGATCTGCCTGTATTGTGAGATTGGCCTCAAAACTTCTGTCATCCCTGAATCTTTACCAAGTTTCCAGTGTTGTTCCTTGGAACTAATAGAACATATGTGCGGTGCAATTAATCTTTTTCAACTCGCTACAGCTATTAATTTATTTCTCCTCATAAACTCCCGTCCTTGTCTAAATATATTTATGTCTTATCTCACCAGATAAACAAAGTTGCCTGAGAAAATCATGCAGCTGCCTTGTGGCTCTTTACCCTCCGCACTCTTTCCATTCCACGGCTATTGTCACAAATCTGTATTCGATGATGGAATGATTAGTGTTTCATCAAGGGAGAGAATGACTTGCTTAATTTATTTCATTTATCAGGAAAGGTAATTTAAATAAGGAAGTAGAGAATTATAGAGGTTGGAAATTCACTGAAGTACTCTGCCTGCTACCATGGAGGCGAACACAGGAAACAGCTTTTACCTGCCAGCTTGTATTCTTGTGTTGTGCTTCTGAGCCAGTGAGCTCAGGATTCTGACATGAGTTACCTGAAAATAACTGTTAGTGTTTATGTTTCAGAATCTGTCCATACTTCACACATCACATCTTTGGAACACTGACTTGTGTATAGATTTCTGAAAAGCTTTGTAAGATCAACTTATGAAGAAAAGAAAGCGGATACGAACTGCCCTGATTTTGTTAAAAAACAATGATAGGTATCTAAAACTAAGTAGCACAATTAGATGAGGGTACTATAGGGAGAGGAAAAGAAATGTGAATGCCTCCTCACTCTTTTCTTCTTCTATATATCTTCATATATTTATTGTTTCAGAGTAACTATCCGTGGAAAGAACTGAAGAACTGCTAGGAAGGAAGGAGTAGTGAAATACCAGTAAAACTAGGAATCAAAGTACAAGGATCATCTGGAAGTTTTGTAATAACACTTGCATGACAAATTTTGCTCTAAAACATTTTTCTTTTACTTTATCAAGAGGCAAATATAATTTATTTTTCTTTTTTGAGACAAGGTCTCACTTTGTATATCAGGCTGGCCCTGAGTTCACTATGTAGCCCAAGCAAGTCTCGAACTCAGCAATCTTTCTGTCTCTGCCTCCCAAGTGCTGGGATTACAGATGTGAGCCACCATGAGGTACTGATTGTGGTATGTGGTACTGACTGCTGGTATGGTTGTGTGTGGTTACCAGGGATCAAACCAGGGAACTTGTGCTTGCTAGACAGGTGCTGGAACCAGTGAGCTAAATCTCCAGCCCTACAAATACAATATTTTAAAAACTTGCTGATTAATCTCATGTTGCTTTCAGTATTTTTTTTTTTTGTAAGGGAAGTAGAGAGGACTTCTACATTAGAATATTCTTTTTACTGAATTTTCTTTTCAGGGTCAACTGGTTTTTTTTTGGAGATCTGTCTTCTCCTTTAAAGTTCTGGTTTAATAATGTTGGATATTAGCATGATTGTATCCATTGGGTTTGTGTCTTTCCTTAGGAGTGTACAGTAGGAGCTAAATCCAAAATAGTGGCCTCTTGATTCTGCAGAATAACATCAGCCTTCCTGGATATACTGGGGCCCAACCCCCTTGTTTTGGCCAATCTTCCCCTTTCCACCTATCACATCCCATCAGTCACCAAGTTCTGCTCATCACCTCCTAAATGTCCCATTCACCTTCACACTTGTCTCTAGTCTATTACTGATCTGAAGCAGCTTCCTCTCTTATCTGGCCTTTCTATACATTCAAGCCAATTGCCATGCTCCTTTACCACCAAACATGTGCTCTAGTTCAGAATGCTGTCTTCTAAGTCCAACTGCTCACTCCTTAGCTAAGTGATGTTGAATAAATTGCTTAAGCTTTTTATAAATGAGAAATAATAATTATATCTAGGTCAAGAACCATATAAAAGACATATCTAATTACGTCTTTTTCAAATCAGAAACCATGTAATGATTATCATCATTTTTTTTAAATTTTTTTTTTGAGATAGGGTATCACTTTGTGGTTCAGGCTGGCCCTGAGCCCACTATGTAGCCCAGGCAAGCCTCGAACTCAGCAATCCTCTTGTCTCTGCCTCCCGAGTGCTGGGATTACAGGCATGAGCCACCACGCCTGGCGATTATCATCATTTTAAAAATAAATTTTAAAATTCTTGAGATTGTTTCAAATGAGGTTGTAAGAGTCACCTCTGTACCTGTCTCTAGCTGCATGTTTGCTATTTACTCCTTCCTTCATTGTCTACCTGCAACACCAATGGTTTAAATTTCTTACACAAAGGATTCATTTTGATTCAAGTCTTTAAACATGCAGTCTTTTCCTCCCTCCTTGTGTTGAACTCCTACTCATTTTCCCATCAGTATGCTGAGGTTTATTTTCAGAATGCAACATTAAGGGAAATTTATTATTTGATACTATTATGTTACTATTCCAGAGGTGGTCAGATTCCCTCTTTTATCCAATTTCTCAATAGCTGGAATCATACCTAATTAATTGCCTGTACAATTGTGTTTCTTTGTTCCCATCATGTATATTTATTACAATAAATTTGTAGAGAAATAGGGACTGTCTGTTGTTAACTCTAACTTGACAACTAACTCAATAGTTCTTAAATAAGTCACTACTATTAAATGGATTTGAAAAATAACTGTAGTTACTCTGATTCTGTTCCTTGACTTTCAAGACCACATCCTTGATCTACCCTCCAAGAGGAGAAGTAGGGATACCCTAAAAATAATCCAAGCTAACTCCACAACTAAACTCTAATGGTTCATATAGGGAAAGATGGTCCATATCTCTGTCATATGGTATGTATATTTTCACAGAGACAAAAATATAGCTGATGCTCCTATTTCTGGCTTCTGTGAAAATAAAGGTACATTTAATCAACCTCAGACTGACAATCTTTGAAAAAATATTGTGCATATACTGAATATGCTTAGACATTTTTAGTCGTTGTTCTTTAAACATTGTAGTTTAATAACTATTGACATAACATTTATATTGCATTAGATGTTATGAATAATCCAAAGATCATTTAAAGTATATGGAAGGATGCGTGTGGAGTAAAAGCAAATACTGTACCATTTTATACATGCAACTCAAGCATCAGCAGATGTTGTTATCTGTAAGGATCCCCTAACTAATTTTCTCTAGATGGATATAGCTTTGTTGGAAGAGGTCTATTTGCTAAATATTTCTGTCTTACATAATTCTCTACTAGTCTACATCATTGCTACTGAAAAATAATTATGTAACATTTCAAATTATTTTGTATTTTCTGTGTTTAGGCACTCTTGATGTACTATGAATACATTCTTTTGGTCAGTCTCCAGCAGTTAGAACATATTTATGTAAAAACAATAACTAACAATACAAATAGATATAAGTATAGAGTGATCTAGGCCAGAGCACTTTGGTAAGAGTTTAATTTATATTAACAGTACAGAAAATATGGTGTATATGTATGAATTGTTTCTTGCACTTGTAATTCAACTGTTCTTTTTGTTCTTACTGTTCTGATCATTTTTCTCATTCATATTTATTTGTCATGGACATTTGTATTTTTTTAACCTATCCGTTCTCTGAATGCTAATTTCGCACTGATATTTCAGGCTTCACCAGATTTGTTCCCAGTTCTGTGATGGCACAAAGATGTATCAATATTTGGTAGGAGTTTTTTAAACTAACCTATGATAAAGAAAAATGTGAAAAGAATGATTTTACCTGAGATATAAATTACTTTCTCCTCTTGTGAAGTATTCAGATCTACCAAGTCTGGGCTTTATTGTTGTTCAGCAGCAGCTGGTGACTTGGAGTGGTGGCTGGGCCGTTCTAGGATTCTGAGATCTCTAGCTAGCACCCTCCCACCTTTGAGTTTGCTTCTCACACACCAAAACTTCAATCCATCTTGTCCTCCTACTGTTAGATCTGACACATGAAAAAAAAAGACCATTATGCCTGCATTTCAATCACAAACAATAAGATTAGAAGTGAACTTACATGGCTGCATGTTTCAAATAAAAGAGATGTGGTCTGGCGGTGGGGTATTTCTCTGTGAAAGCAGAGAACATTCCATATATTTAATTTGTACTGGTATTTGTATGAAAGATTACTCTTCAGCGTCTCATATGCTCTTTTTTAATAAATTGAGTTTATTGTTACATTTTAGGAATACATTATGATCACATTGATCATTGAGAATTTGTACCTGTACATGATATATCTTTATTCTTATTTTTTCCTATGCATTCTATTTTGCCATACACATTTATATTAGTTTACTTGCCTCTTAGGAGTCTAGTGTACATGCACAGTGGCTAATAAGTCAGCTCTAGTGTGAGCTGACTTGTATAGATGGGTATGAGCACATGTGAATGCTTAGGAAAAAGTGTAGAAGGTTACAACCCCAACTTCGCTTTATTAGATATCATGAATGGTGTTATAAGTGATTTCAGATTTCCTGGTTACTTTCTTACATAGGAAAAACTTTCATTACATGCTCATATTATCTTAAAAATAGATAAAAGTTAAAATAACACATACTAATTTTAAAAATGGTTTATTCAGAATGCTAAATATTTATTTCCTGTTTTTCCCCCAGTGGGTGCTATTAATGCACACTTCAATCTTCATAGGACTAACCCAAAATGCTAAAATCTTTATAAACAGCCTTCCCAAATTGATTTTTGCTCAGTCAAGAACCTCCTCTCCAGGCATATTGATTTTCTTATTGTTCCCTAAATACACCTGAACTCTGAACCATGTCATTCTACACATTTTTATTTGTTCTGTTAAACTTACTTGACTTCGATTCCAAGTCAGAATTTCTCATTTTACTGATGCACCAAAATGTGTATGTTGTCCAAGGCCAGACACTTAGATCTTTATTAATTTTTTCTAAGATTCCTGACATGATGATTGTCCTATCTAAAAGCAATTGTACTAAAGAGACTGCAGCAGTTCAATGCTTACAATAATATTTCTTGATTTTCTCCTGAAGACCCCTAAGACCTTGAGATAGCAATAATTGTTATGATTATAAAACATTCCATGGTTGGAAAGCCAAATAAAGATCTTCAGAAACTTTTGGTTTAACCAAGTAACCATTTGTATTTATAGTAGTACTTAGTATAACCATTGAAATGTTCATGCCCTTCAATTAATAATGAAGAAGGGTTTTACTATATAGTATTTAAAAATTCTTATCCTCATAAAACTCCTTTTTGTCTACTTTTTTCTAGTAGAATTTCACAGACTATGATTCTGCAGAATGCCAGTTGGGCAGTTCCAGTTCATAATATAATTATTTGCTCCTTTTTTTCTTCCAAATGGGTAATGTCTAAAGACATGGCTATTGTTGTTGCAGTTCTTTTGTCGCTTCAAAGATTTTGGTCAGTCATGAGTTGGTAGTATTTGTACACCTATCACATGGAGGACAAATGACATCAACATTGATTGCACTGCCTTTTGGTTGAGATGTTAAAGTAGTAGCAAGGAGGGAACTGTCTTGGATGAAGGTAGAAAAAAATAATACCCCAGGGCCAGGGATTTAGCTCAGTGGTTCCAGTGCCTGCCTCGCAAATGAGAGGTCCTGAGTTCAATCTCCAGTAACCCGTGACCACATACAATGCTGTGTGTGGTGACTCACACCCACCAGCAATCAATACCACATACTATAGTGCCAGGCATGGTGGTTCATTCCTGTAATTCCAGAACTTGGGAGGCAGAGGCAGGAGGATTGCTGAGTTCGAGGTTTGTCTGGGCTACATAGTGAGCTTAGGGCCAGCCTGAACTACAAAGCAAGACCCTGTCTAAAAACAAACAAACAAACAATAATAATAATACCCCAAAAGACTCCAGGGCACCCGTGAATGTCTCACAGTATTTCTCTCTTTCTGACACTTGTTTCTTGATTCTCTTATTTTATCTGGATCACTGATTTCAAACTCATGCTTGCTGTGGCACTCCACTGTGAAAGAGACTCAAAGAGATAGGATCACTTCAATTCAAGGTACAGCCTCATTTTTCCCATTATTCATAAATTGATGGGAACTTTACATCTGTCATGTCTTCTTTTAAAGATGAATGTAGGACAGATGGATAATAATGCACTTCAATATTTATTCAATTTCAAAATGAATGACAAGTTAAAAAAAATTTCCTGAAGTCTTGAGCCACAGAAATATGGGACCTGTCTATCAACCATCTCTAAAAGCTTTGGTCTATGATTTATTTTTGAAGTTTTTACATATCTGTGTACAGTGGTGTCCTGGCTTATGGACTCAATATGTTTTATAATTTTGGAGAAGATGGCTGAGTTTATGTTTATGTGAGGAAGGTGGTCGTGGTTGTATTTATCACTTGATGTAGAGTTTGTAAATAGAAGTCAAATTTTATTAAACATTTTTGTTTGCAAACTGGATTGTTTCTGAACAGAAGCATTTGTGAATCCATATACTGCTGTATTCAAAGAGAATTTTTGTTTACATTTTCTCATATTTATTGTGGTACTTCAAATTTCCAGAGAATTAATAGAATGTGCCTTTTCATATGCTCTGTGAAGAATAGATATATTTAGGTTAAATAAGAATTTGGTTGAAATGAGATCCTGTCTCAAAAAAAAAAAGAATTTAGTTGACATTTTGTGAATATAATTCACTAATATATTTAGTGACATTTATGCAATGTCAGACCATCATGATCTCAGTACTATGTTGAATCGTTCTCTTATCTTGCTCTTATATTATTGATGCTTGATAGCCTATATTACTTGAACCATCCTTCCACCCTGTGTTATTATTTTTGAAAGTGTTTTCATGGAACCGGCAGCATGAATCTTGTTTGAGTATGTGTTAGAAATGAGGTATGGCGTGCCCAACTATAGTAGAGTGATTCTACACATGAATTTAAATAAAATTCTTTCCATTTCCTGTGCTCATTGAAGTTTGAGAAGATTCATTCCTATTTTCTCTTGAATTTCCCATTGTAAATTTAGGTGTATGGATCGCAGATATTGCTCCTTTCCAACGTTTTCCTATTTTCCTAGACGATGGCTTTGGCTTTTTTTCCTTTCAGTGAGTGAACCAACCTAAGACTCACTAAACCTTCTTCACTAATTTTTGTTCGGTAACTGTTTCCTCACTAGAATTCCGGCAGCAAATTTTTGAACCCACTTTCCCTGCAATTAAGTAGCTCAGATTAATCCATGTTCCTCAACATTCTCTGACAATTACTTTATTTGCCTCCCTTCTTGGCTCTTTACTTATCTTTCTATCACATCCCTCTTCTGAAAGTCAGAGTAATTTAAATTTGCTGAATGTATATAGAAATTTTCAAACTCCACCAGTCTGCCCTGTCAGGGTGGCCTTTAAAAGTTTTAATTCCCTCCTTAAAACTCTCTTTTTGCCTTGGATCTGTGAATTCTTTCATTTCTACAAAACTTAATTTCGCCTCCATATTCCCGTTAAATATGTCATATCTATCCATCTGTCCTCAGCTTCCATATTTTATGTCTGTACCTTTCTTACAGCTGATGCCCTCTATTTCCAAAATTTTACTTAAATTCAGCGCTGCTACCTCCTGCTATCTATTTCTGACCTTTCTCCCAGGCTTCAAACTCAGGCCTCTCCTTGCATGTTAAATATCTCTCCATATCAATATTCCCCAAATGTGACTTACCCTGTCCTTTCCTTCATATATTCCTTAACTGGACTAAAGAACTAGTTTTTCTCCTCTTTCCACTTCCAGGCACATTTATTTATTCTTTGAGTTCTGCCGCATCTGCTGTTTTAATAACTCAAGTTTCTCCTGTTGCTTTTATCATATTGTTACTGACAGTGCAGTACTTCTTACTTTCACTGTAATAATTGCCCCCCTACTAGATTTTCTTGATCCTCACCTGCAGAGAGTTCTTTCTAATCCATCTCTCTTACTTCCTCCTCAGTGAAAAGCTTCCTTCCTCATACCATTGGCACTTCAATGGATGTTTTTGAGCAGGTCTACCAACAGAAGGGAAGGCTTCTGGAGATCACATGATGGCAAAGAACAGGAAAGTGAATAACATAAATCAGATGCGGTTTGTCAGTCATCATTGCCTTCTAAAACTATGCAAACAGATAAAATAAAAATTTAAAATTTGATAGCAAGTGTATAGCAAAAATAGAAAAATTGAAAATAATAGCAACATAGAGGTTCAGAGATTCATGTAATAAAGAAGTTAAAATTGACTCTAGGTTGCAAATGTGTTTGTAAAAGATATCTTACCTTAATTTTTAGACAGCAATATTTGCTCATTGCTAATCATAATCATATATATATATATATATATATATATATATATATATATATATATATATATAATGAATGGGTCTACTTCTGCCTCCTATCATTCAGTGAAGACTTTCTCTCATTCCTAAATTCTCTTCCCTCAAGTTACATTAGAAATTAACTTTTCCAAACCTGTCCTATTTGAGGGAATTTGGATGACAGTCTTAATGTATATCATACAGTTTATACTTATAGCTTAGTGTCAGGAAAAGGATGTTATTCCAAAAACTTGTGGAAGAGCCTAAAATATAAAAAGAGAGAAATATCACTATTTTCTGAGCCAAAGGCAGGGATTGAAATTAGTTAACATCCCCTTCAAAATACTTAGTACCAAAGTTGAGGCCCATGAAACCAGCAGTCTACTATCCTGGTAGACAAAATTATGTACAAGGAGAAAATTTTATGGCAATTGCTTAATTTAATTGCTACAATTAATTACTGCAGTGTCAGCCATTAGTTGGAGCAGGAGTGGGGGCTGCCTAGAGCTTGCATTTATGCTCAAACACTTGGGGGTCTTGGGGCCAACCAACTATTTCCTCTATCTTTCCTAGCTGGAGCAAACTTTTATTAGAGTAGAAGTGTGTGACTGGGTGAGAAACTCCACCTAAAGAGGGAGACACAGAGGTTTCTGAGTTAATGATAGGTACAGCACTTCCAGGACATTGGGCCGAGCAGCTCCTCTGGGTGAGGAACTGTCTTTGTCCATTCTTTGTTGACAAGGGCTGTTATTCTGCAGACCCTCTGTATAATATGTTAGCCTTTCACTTGTGCTGACTGAGTCTTTGATCATCTCATAAAAAAACCATGAAATACATAAATGTAAATGATTGTATCCTTAGAATAAAGATGGAATAAGGCAGTCTGATGATGTTCGTGCAACTAGCAGGAGATCCAAGGGTCAAAGATACTGCTTCATTAGTCCACATTTGATAAACTGGAAATTTTATAAGTATTATTTGTCATACCTTGTATTTAGTTGTCTCCCAAAAAAACTCATGTAGTCATAGGTGGGACTTTTCCAGAGGCAGCCAGATCTAGAGTATGTGATGATAGAATTGATTCATAGTGCAATACTAAGCTCAGTGGAACTAGGACTAAGAGGGTGAGTTCTACTTACCTTAAGTAGCGTGGATAAGAAATAAGGGGCAAAGAAAACTGTGGCCATTCTTTATTGCTTTGCTACCTTCTGCCCACCATGAACTGTTTCTCCTCTAAGATACCTGCCTGCCATGCCACCCTGCCTTGGAGTCAGCTGACTGTGAACTGAAACCTTTATGATCTCTGAGCTAATTAGATCTTTCCTCCTTTAACTTTATACTAACAGAAGAACTATTATGAAAATTTGAAATTTCATCATTTGACTATTGAACTATTAGAAACATTCCATATAAGTAAACCATTAGGCTATCAGAGGTTTTTAAATGCCCTTTCTAAATTATTCCATATGAACAGATTAACTAGTGTCAGAATCAGGAGAGCTTTGAGCCTTATTAAACAATTACATTATTATTCCCACTAAAGCAAATGTATAGCATTGTTTCCAGTGTTCTCAAATATAAAAGCTGATACATACCCCTTAATGTTTTATTTGCTTTCCTCAATATCACTATGCAAACACAAGTTCATACTTTAAAAATAATATTAATGGATAGTCTTTAAAGTGAAAAAAAGTTCCAGGAACATATCTCTTTAGGAACCTTTTCATTAGGAAACTGAATTGTCATTTAGTACATTTTAGAATTCATGAGGTGTTATCATTGGCAGTCAGATGTATCTTAGCATTTAACTCTTATAAAACTCTATAAAGATTTATTATTAATAGAAAAAAACTGGAAAATAAGACCAACTGTGTCCTTAGTGGCAAGAAGTTTGTTAAGGATCGCAGGCTGTCTGTGATTACTATACAAAACTCACTTTGCAGATGGGGGAGATTTATCTGAGAAGATGAATTAGCTGCTCATAGAAATATGGCTTTGAACTGAGAAAATGAAGTTCTGCTTTCTCTAAAGTATTTCCATTATAGCCATCTGCAGTCTTTTAGACAGATGAGGATCATTTTGGACACAGTAAACTAAAACACAGTATTGTGTTGCAGTACACTAAAACACAGTATTGTGTTGCAGTACATCTGACTGCTTAAGTATCTGCTACTTTGTGTTCACCAACAAGGCCTAGCACTGTGTCCCACCAGATAGGACAATCAATAAGTGCTTACTGAGTGGATGAGCACACTTTACTGTGCTATTTGGGAACGCTCAGAAAACTCTAGGAAATACTTTGTCCCTATGTTAACAGATAAATAATTGTAATCCAGTTTTTAAACAAAACAAAGTATTTCTCCTCTGGAAACATTTCTAGTAAAGGTGAGAATTATCATTAGGTTTGCTTTTGAGAGTATTGATCTTATATACAGTTAAGTATGCAAAAGAATGGGAATAACATTAGGAAAAATTCCTTTACAAGACATAACAAAAAAATAGCAATTTCTGACATACTGATTTAAAATACAAATTTACAGAAATTCCTTTGATTGAACAAGTGACTTACTGTCATACGCCTGAGTACTCAATAAAATATTCCTGAATAAATAATTTTGTATATATGTTACTATTCAGTGCACCCCAGATAAACATTTGCACACTATACCTAAAAAGTTGATATCTAGATGTACCTGTTTTACATTAAGTGGCTGACTAGATAATGCACATATGCTGCTTAAGGTTGATAGTCAAAGCCATCATCCCAAATTTGCATTTCTATACTCACATGTAGATGGGAAAACAGAGTCAGGGCAGTGTTAGGACTTAGATTGAGAGTGTCCCTTCAAAGTCTCATGTGTTCAGAGCTGGGGCTTTATTATGACATCAGATCACAGGGGTGCTACACTCATTGGTAGATTAAAGCACAGATCAGTCCATAGCTGAATGTGTTGTTAGCAGGTGGGGCCTGGTCAGAAGAGTGTGTTACTATCTCTAGCTCCTCCCCTCGCCTTCTGTTTCTTTGGCTGTGTGACATGAGCAGCTGTCCTTTGCCCAAACCTTCCAACGTAGCCTTCCTGTTTCACAACCAAATGATTACTTTCTGTATCTTCTAACAACTATGAGCCAAAATAAACCTCTCTTTTAAGATACGGGTCTCAGGTATTTTGTCCCAGTAATGAACAAAGTGACTAAGAAAGAGATGATATGTAAGTTGTTCACACACCATGAACATGTGAAGGTTAGAGTTTACACCTCTCAGTGTAATCCCAAAGACCTTATTCCCTTCCTTTCTACCTTGCTACTTCCAGTAGCTCAAAATGTAAGGAAGGCACAGTGATGTAAATAGGACCTTCACCAAAAAGCATCAGGGTAACTGTAATGGATAATAAAATATTTACAATATCAACAGGGTCAAGGATAAGTGCATTTTTGGAAAAAAATGACTGAAAGGAAACACCACAATGAGAACAGTGGTTGCATTACATTACGTTACATTTTGCTATTTTAGTAATGGAAAATTTTAAATTCATCATGAAGCAGGATAAGTGCATTTTAGGGTTAGGCTATATACTTCAGACAATAGAGGAATCCTGGGAGAGGAACAGCATGATGCCATCATTGAGCCTGAGTGGAGCAGAGAATTCTCCACACTGTTGTTCTGTCTGAACTCAAGTGATATGACATAGAAATAACTTGTGAAAATACACTTTTATACTCAGGTTGAAAAGAGCAGTTAAAGAGGAAGAAGAAGTCCGGAGAAGGGATGTAATTCCACTTCCTACATGAAATGCCTGATGGGTGGAAACCAGACAGGTACAGAGTTGATCAGGCACCAGTAATCTAGGTGTGAGACACAGAGGGTCAGGCATTCATGCAGGTGAACCTAACATGAGGGAGAGGAAAATGGCTCCACACTTTTAGGGTTATATTTCTTACACATTTTCTGAAGAACACATGAATCTTTTTTACCTGATATATGCACCTGCCTTCTTTCTAAAATTTTGATCATGAAGTACAGTCCAAGGACTGTGAGTAGAGCCAAATGAACACAAACACAAGAATCATTTATTCATTATTTTTGTGTAGTTTTTCTCTTTTATCCTTCCTTCCTTTCTTCCTCCATCATCCTTCCTCCTCCTGTATATTTCTCTCTTCTTCTCTTCCTCTTTCTTTCCTTCTTTCCCTACCTTTTTCTTTCCTTTTCTTCCAAAGGTGTATCCTGCATGAATTTCCCCATCTGTATGTTGGTTAGTTTTGCATATTCATTAGTCTTGGGGAATTTATTAATTGTACATTTCCTTATCAGGAGCACCCAAGCCATCTGTTATGTTAAAGAGAGACAACTTTCCTGTTTTGTTTTTAATGTACATTAAGAGAAAGTCTTGTATTATGGAGAATGCTGCTTTGTTCCATGGTAGACAGAATGGGCCAGTCTTTAAAATACTCTTCATGGTTTCAAGTAGAACATGTTAAAGCTTAGAAAAATCATTTCTAGTTTCTACTACAACAAGTGTTTGTTTTTTCACCTCCTGGAGAGGTTGACTTGAATGATAATTTGGTGTCTTTTTGGTTTTCTTAATATGGTGTCAAACCATCAACCTGGCCCAAAAGATAACCATGCAAGCCTTTGAAGCTGAGTATTCATTTTATCTTCTACATATAGTTCTAGAGTATTTTGGAAAATGGCTCCTCTGTTCCCATGTCAAGAATGAAAAGCAAGTATGTCACTGTTTTTGATCCTTATGTTGGGCAGCCAGGCTAATTTTGTTTCCTACTCTCATTTAGAATCTACCAGGAAAGGTTTTGCAGAAGCAGGAGGCAGAGCGCTTCTGTAAAAGTTATTTTAATGATTCATCTTTAAGAAATAGAAGCAACTGGAAATAAAAATATGTCTTATGTTTGTGAGGACGCCATCATTCTGGAAACTTTAGAGTAAAAAGTAGCAGCTAACTGATTTTTCCTGGAAAAAAAAAAAAGATACATCAACACAAATCACAATGAAGTAACACCTGTTCATCACCAGATTCCTCCAAGCATGTCTACATGTCTCAGATTCCCCACTAGAGAAAATGGACTTCAGTCTGTAGACAGGAGAGTGCCCTGTGTGAGCTCTGTGTCTGTGTTTTAGAGTGATAGGTTCATGCTATGAAAATATCTAGAATAAACAGCAATGCTTTTCCAACCTTGCTGTTATTCTCACCGTATTTACAGGGACAGATCAACTGGGCAGAGAAACAACTATGAACCATCATATTTCAAAAATTATTCTCCTTAAAAGTTCATATGCAGGGCCGGAGGCTTAGCTCAGTGGTTCCGGCGCCTGCCTCGCAAGCTCAGGGTCCTGAGTTCGATCCCCGGTAACCACATATAATGCTGGGCGTGGAGACACGCCCACCAACAATCAACACCGCATACCACAATGCTGGGCGTGGTGGCTCACGCCTGTGATCCCAGCACTCGGGAGGCAGAGACAGGAGGATTGCTGAGTTCGCGGTGGCTTGCCTGGGTACCACAGTGAGCTCAGGGCCAGCCTGAACTACAAAGCGAGACCCTGTCTCAAAAAGCAAAAAAAAAGTTCATGTGCATATTTTAAAGAGCTACTCTTAGGGATTTAGTCAGAACTGATGTATTTTTATGTCATGACCTATTCTGACAAAGATGGTTAGCTCATCCCTTGGGTCACAAAAGATTAAAAGGGAAAGTACTTTAAGCAATAAGCAAAGGCAAAAAATGTGAAGGGATACATGATAAAACTTCTAAGCAACGTCAGACATTAAGATATACAGGCCAAACAGTATAAGAAAACCTACTTGCAAAACTAACAGTTACACTCTATGGTAAATAATATTTGGAGACAGAGAAACAATTCTTTGATCTTCCAAATGTTGACCTAAATCGTGATATTTAAAATCTACAATGAGAGAAGAGCTAGTATAATAAATTTAGAAAACTATTCATGCAGAATAGAGTTTTAACTACTTTAAATATGAAATAGGTTTAAAATATGGCACATCTCTGCAATAAACTAGGTGTTATCCCAACAGGGTCAGAAGTTCAGTAACCTTGGTTTCTTTGGTAGTAGGGGTGAAGGTGACCATTCATTAAAAGAACCAAGTGATTTCATTTTTGCTTAACAAGAGCACTTAACACCAGATCATGTGGTAGTGTGTGTGGGAGGAGGAAGAGCTGGTGGGGAGAAGAGGTCCTCTGAGTTGGTGGAGAACAAACTGAAAGGGCATGTCTTGTATCACCTTCAGATGTGAAGGGCATCGGTTTTTGATAGGGAGTGATAAAATTACCACTATTATAATAAATACAGCGTTGAGGAGTTTAGGAAAGAATTCCAACACTGGCTAGTGATTTGCTTTGATCGACCACATCTATCCAACTGAGCCATTGGGCAGTGAACTCTGGCTTCAGAGGAGCCATCAGCATAAACCTTGAAACCATCTGGCTTCTTAGCAAACAGGGTGCTGGGGAAGCACTGGATGTGGTGCATCCCAGGTTGGACAGCTGCCCATTCACCACAGGCAATCAACACAGGAAGAGAATAAGTGGTCCATACAGTGTACTACAGAGTGTTTGGTCAGATCAAGTGTGGAAGGTGCCTCGACTCACTACCAAGAAAAATCTAAAATCAGGGGTGAGGGTAGAGAGAAGTCAGGCTCTGGTTAAGAGGTTTCTGACTATGGATTGTGGAGAGTAGTCCATTCATAGTTGGGTGCCTACAAAGGACAAAATCTGTTCCTCAGTGGGCGGGATTGTTGAGTTTAACTGGTCTCCAACTAAGAAGGCTTGTCAAGAAATAGGATAGCTAGAGGCCAGGGGTTTAGCTAGTGCTTCTGGCATCTCCTTGCAAGCACAAGGTCCTGAGTTCAATCCCTGGTACTGCATATCACAATGCCAGGCATGGTGGCTCACACCTGTAAATCCCAACACTCAGGAGCCAGAGGTAGGAGGATTGCTGAGTTCAAGGCTCTCTTGGGCTACATAATGAGCTCAGGACCAGCCTGAACTACAAAGCGAGACTCTATAAAAAAAAAAAAAAGGACAAAAAGAGGATAGCTAGATAGACAGGTAAATAAAAGAGTTTATAGAAACGGTATGGTTCCAAGATTATTTAGCAGTTATTTTTCAGGCACACCCATGGGGGGAGACTAGTTCAAGGTTCCACTTAGCTCTGACATAAGATGCCAAGACATGTTTTTTTTTTAAAATTTGAATCTTTATTGGTGCATTATATATACACATCAAGATTGTGCTCAATATTGAGAACTTGCAACAGTATATGACATGACTTAATTCTTATTTTTCCCTTTCCCCTGCCCACCCTACAACCCCCCACCCCTATATGCACAAACTTTGTTTCCCTTTTTTACCATCAATTTTTTTCTTTCCCCATAACACTTTTCTGTCAACCCCATTTCCATTTGAATATTTACTATTTCACAGTATCTGTCATGCATTCTAGAACTCATTTACATCTTCAGTTTCTCATACCAGAGAAAAGATACGATATTTACACATCTGTGACCTATTTATTTTACTTATAAATATGTCCATTTGGTACATCCATTTGAGTATAAATGGCTCAAAACTGTCATTTTTTTTAATGGAAGAGTAATACTTCATTTTATTTAAAAAGCACATCTTTATCCAGTCTAGAGTTGATGGGCATTTGGGTTGTTTCCAAGATTTAGATATCATGAACTGAGCTGTTATAAACATGGGTGCACATATGTCGCTGTGATATGAACCTTGTATTCTTTCGTGTATATCCCTAGCAGGGGAATAGCATGGTCAAATGGGATCTCTAATCCTAGTTTTCATGTAACCTATGGCTAGACCACCATAGGTATACAGAAGTTCAGAATTTGAGAAGGAAAAAGGAAAAGATGTAACATATGTATTGAGAATGGGATTCATACATATTGCAGTGCACTAAGCTACAATTTATAAAACTAGAACAAACACATTTTTATTCTAATTTGATTTTCTGAACACTATATGCACAAATACATGCATTGGTTCATTTGCCCTCCTTGTGGGGGGCTACAAGCACTATCTGGAGGAAAAAGAGGAAAGCAGATCAGTTATATTTTAGCACTGTATTGAATACATCACTGCATTTTAATCTGGGACAAAGAGTGGAAAATGGCATCAGGTTAATCAGAGGTTCACAGATTACTTGGCAATACAATTGAACTGGGTTGGGATGAAATGAGAAATTATATGTCTTCCCTAGAGCAGTATTGTAAAGCATCCTGCTAGTGTTTAAAATTGATTATGCATTATATTGGTTAAAAAAAGAGCTTTATGAAAATAAAATTAAGGCTTATTTGCATTTGTGTTGAACTAGTTGCAATGCACTTAATAAGAATAGTTTTTGCTTTCCTTTTAGAATATATTTTAATGGACTTTAATGGTACATTTTATATGTACATTATGATCACATTCAACATTGAGAATTTGTACCTGTGCATGACATATCATGATTCTCATTTTTTCCCTTTTGCCTACCCTCCCTAGAGCCCGTGGCCACTACATACATAAGCCTTGTTTCCTTTTTTTTTTTTTTAACAAGCATGTATTCTCTTTCCCATTTTTCCTTTTTGCTACACACCTTTTCCCTTTCCTTTTGCGTATGTTCTTCCTATTTTACATTACCTAGCATACATTTTGGGTTTCATTTATACCTTCAGTTTTTTATACTAGAGAAAATATACTGTATTTACATGTCTGTGTCCTATTTTTTTTTAACTTATAAGCATGTCCTCAAGGTACATCAGTTTAAACATAAATGACTCAAATTTATCTTTCTTTATGGCTGAGTAATGCTTCATTTTATAAAAAAATTCTTGATCCAATCTCCTGTTAATGCACATTTGGGGAGTTTTAAACATTTAGCTCTTAAAAACTGAGTTTCTGTAAACATGGATGCATATATGTCACTGTGGTATGAGTCTTTTAATTCTTTCATGTCTGTACCTAGCAGAGGAAGAGCAGGGTTTAATAGAACCTCTAACCCTAGTTTTTTGAGGAATCTCCACACTGATCTCCATAGTGGTTGCACCAGCCTACATTCCCACCATCAGAGGAGAAGGTTACTTTCTCCCCACAGCCCGTTATCATTTGTTGTTAGTGTATTTTATTATAGCAGCCTTTCTATGTGGAATGAGATAGATTCTCAGTGTTGTTTCATCTGCATCTCTTGAATGACCTGAGATGTTTTACATTTTTTTCATGTTTCTTAGCTCTGTATACTTCTTCATCTGAAAAATATCTGTTCATTTCAGATGCCCTTTTTAAACTGGGCCTTTAAATGGGGGTGTGTGGTTTTTTTAAGTTCTTTATTTACTCTAGATAGTACTTCTTTATCTGAGAAACAGCTGGAAAAATTTATTCCCATAATGTAGGTTGTGTTTTTGCTGTTGGTGGTTTATGTTGCTGTGTAGACGCTCATCTACTATTGTAAGAGGAGATCCCACTTGTTGTTTGCTTCTGCTAGTTCCTGTTCTATTGACGTTTTGTTCATAAAATCATTCCCTGTGCCAATGTCTTCAAGAATTCTACCTAGCCTATTTTCCAGCAGGTTGAGTGTTTCTGTTTCAGAATTTAGGTCTCTGATCCTCTTTGATTTTAGTTTGGTGCATAGAGAAAGAGATAGATCAAACTTTAAATTTTGTTAGTTGAAACCCAGTTTAACCCAGACCATATGGTAAAGACACTATCTTTCTTCCATTGAGGGCATTTGACTCTTTTGTCAAAGATGAGATGGCTTAATGTATTTGGTGTTATAACTGGATCTTCTAGTCTGTTCCACTGATCCTTGGGTCTGTTTGCCAGTACCATGCTGTTTTTATCATGGTGGTTTTACAGTACTGTTTCAAATAGGGGAATTTTCATGCCTTCTGCTTTTATCTTGTTACCTAGGATTGCTTTTGTTATTCTAGGTCTCTTGTGGTACCAGATGAAATTTTTGGATTATTTTCTCTAGTTCTGTGAAATATGCTGTTGAGATTTTAAAAGAAATTGGATTGAATCTGTATAGTAGATTTGACTACATATGACCATGTTGAGACTATTGGCTCTTCCTACCCAGAAACAAGGTATATCTTTCCATTTTCTGATATCTCTTCAATCCCTCTTTTCAGGATGCTGTAGTTTTCAGAGTACAGATCTTTCACCTGGTTAGTTAGATTAACTCCTAGATATTTCATTATTTTGGATTCTATTGTGAAAGGCATTGATTCCCTGGTTTCTCTTTCAGTAAGTCTGTTCTTCATGTATACAAAGGCTATTAACTTCTTATTGTTGACTTTGTATCCAGCTATGCTACTAAATCAGGCAATTAAGTCTTTTAGCCCAGTATTTAGAAACTTTCATGTATATAGTATTAAGTCATCAGCAAATAATATCAGTTTGACTTATTCCTTTCCTGTCTTTATTCCTTTTATTTCTTTCTCATGTTTAATTGCTATAGTTAATGTTTCCAGCACTATATTAAACAGGAGTGATGACAGTGGACATCCTTGTTTTGTACCTGATCTAATTGTGCTTTCTCAATTTTTGACCACTTAATATAATCCTGGCTGTTAGTTTCTCATAAATAGCTTTATCAGTTTGAGATAAACACCACTGATTTCAATTTTCTGAAGGGCTTTAATCATGAGTGACTGTTGGATTTTGTTGAACACTTTTTCTGCATCTATTGAGATGGCCATTTGATTTTTGACATTGACTCTGCTAATGTTGTGTATTACATTTATTGATTTAAGTATGTTGAACCATGTTTGTATCCTGGGGATGAATCCAATGTTGTCGCTTCCCCCTCGACCAGCAAGGAAGACGCGACCGCGAACTCTTCTTTCTGCTGTTTTATTCAGGATCCTTTGCTCGAGCAAAAACAAAAAAGAGGTCTTCTCAGGTCTCTCCCAGTATATATATACCTAGTCATCAGCCAATGCCTGAAGGACACGTGGCATTCTGGGATAGGCGGCTATACAGCGGAAGCGA
>PVIC010003794.1:0-24118 GCA_004025085.1 Thryonomys swinderianus | reverse complement strand
CTCTCTCTCTCTCTCTCTCTCTCTCTCTCTCTCTCTCTCTCTCTCTCTCTCTGGAAAGAGGGTCTCACTTTGTAGTTCAGGCTGGCCTTGAGCTCACTATGTAGCTCAGGCAAGCCTCGAACTAAGCAATCCTCCTGCCTCTGCTTCCTGAGTTCTGGGATTACAAACTTGAGCCTTCAACCCCGACATTTGTGGTATGTGGTACTGATTGCCAGTGGGTGTGAACCACCATGCCTGGTATTATTGTATGTGGTTAGCAGGGAATGAACCAGGGACCTTGTGCATGTGAGACAGGCACTGGAACCACTGAACTAAATCTCTGGCCCTGTAATTCTCTTTTTTGGTTGGATTTTTCTCTGCTTTTGGAATCAATGTAGTGGTTGCTTCCAGGAATGAAATTGGGAGTAGAGCTTCCCTTTTGATATCATTAAAGAGTTTGACAATCTGTGGTTTTAGCTCTTCTCACAAAGTTTTGTACAATTTAACAATAAAAACATGAGGACCTGGAATTTTCTTTATCAGCAGGTTTTTAATTACATTTTTAATTTCACATATTGATATTGGGGTATTTATGTAGCACATTTTTATCTTTGTTCAACTTATAAAGTTCATATACATCTACAATCTATCCATTGCTTCAGTGTTTTCCATTTTATTAGAGTACAAGTTCTCAACATAGGTGATTATTATCCTTGGAATTTCTGCTGGGTCTGTGGTGATTTCCCCTTTTTCATTTTTCATTGCATGGATTTTAGCCTTTTCCTTTGTTCTTTTGTAGGCCTGGCTAAGGGTTTGTCAATTTTATTTATTCTTTCAAAAAACAACTCTCTATCCATTGATTTTCTGTATCATTCTCTTAGTCCATTGCATTAATTTCTGGTCTAATCCTTATAATTTTGTCCTTTGTAGGACCTGTGGGTTTATTTTGCTCCTCTTTTTCTACTAAGTTTGAGGTTCAGCCTTAGGTTGTTTATTTGAGTTCACTCTGTTTTTGTAGTATAGTCATTTACTGCTATGAATTTTCCTCCTAGAACAGCTGTCATTGTGTCTTATAAATTCCTGTGTGTTGCTTGGGATTATTTAATTGTAGAAACTGTTTAATTTTGTCATTAACTCTTGCAGTGACCCATTGCTTGCTCAGGAGAGTGTTTTTCAATTTATATGTGCTTGTAAGATCCTTGGGATATCTTTTGGTTTTGATCTCCAATTTCAAGGCACTGTGGTCTTAGAGTGTACAGGGGATAATTTCAATTCATTTGCATTTACTTAAGGTTTTTCTGTGAACTAGCATGTAGTCTATTTTAGAGAATGACCCGTGAGCAGCTGAAAAGAATTCATATTCTGATTTTATGGGATGAAATGCTCTGTAGACATCCATTAAGTCCAAGTGTTCAAAAGTTTGTGCAGTTCAATTAATTCATCATTGATTTTTTTTCTAGTCAATCTCTATTTTGTACAGCATGGTATTGAGGTCCCCCCACTAGTACTGGATTAGTGCTTATCTGGCTTTTGTTTTTTTTGTTTTTTTTTTGCTTTTTTAGGCTTATCTGGCTTTTGATGTCCATTGATATTTTTTATATAGCAGGGTGCACTAGAATGTAGTGCATAAATATTTATGAATGTCATCCCTCTCTCTTAGATTGTTCCCTCTACAAGGGTATGGTATTATTTTTTGTCTCTTGTCATTAGTTTTGGTTTGAAACATATTTTTTCTGCATAAAAGATAGGCACCCCTACTTTTTTTGATTACCTGTTGCATGGAAAATTGCTTTCCATCCATGTGCTTTCAGTCTATGGATTTCTTTCTGAATTAGGTGTGTTTCTTGTATACAACATATTGTTGGTTCTTGCTTTTTAGTCCATACTGCCAGTCCATGTCTCTTTATTGGTTTATTGAGGCCATTTACATTAAAGGTTATAAGAGATATGTACTACTTAACCCCTATCATGATGTTTTCTTGTTGTTAGCTCTTGTATTCTTTGCTTTTCCCCCTTTCCTTTAGTTTCTTGCCTTGCCCAATAAGTTTACTTTGCTGGTTCTCATGGGATTTTGACACTTACTGTCTTTTGCTAGAATAATATTTAGAATGTTTTAGAGTACAGGTTTTGTATTGGTGAAGTTTATTAGGTGTTGTTTGTCATGGAAGTATCTTATTTCCTCCTCAATATTCAAGGATACTTTTGTAGGATATATCAATCTTGTTTTTTTTTTTCTTTTAGGGATTGATTTACTTCTCTCTAGGTTTTCTTTGATGTGAGTGTTTGCATTGAAAAGTCATCTGTGATTCTAATGAGCTTTCCTTCCTATGTGATTTGTTTATTTTCTCTGAATGCTTTCAATAGTTTTTTCTTCTCTTGCATTCCTGGAATCCTAATTATTATGTCCCTAGGTATAGATTTATTTATATCAAGGGCAGTTCGAGTCCGTATGCATCACATATCTCTATGTCAAATTCTTTTCCTTTTCCTGTGAAGCTTTCTGGCTTTACCTCTGTGAAAAGTTTTTAATATCTTTTGTACTGTCGCCAATCAATTGTATGTTATTCTTTGCATCATCTAGCAGCTGCTGGATGATTTATAGTGGTCCTGTGCTATTTTCCATAAATTACTCCTTTCCTGTTCACTGGCTGCAATCCTATCTTCTATGTCTGACATTCAGCCTTCACATTCATTCATCCTATTTCACAAACATTCATTGGAGATTTTTATCTCCTAGAAATCTGCTTGAAGCTGTTTAACAGAGTCCATTGGTTTAGTAATCTGGGATTCTATCATGTTCCCGATCTCTTCTTAGGTGTTATTAATCATATCTGCCACTTTGGACACTGTCTCTGTTTTCATCTGAGAAATTGTTTCTGATTCATATATATATATATATATATACACACACACATATGTACATATATACACACATATACATATGTATGTTTATATACATATATATGTATATATGTGTGTGTGTGTATATATATATGTGTATATATATACATATATATATATATATATATATATATATATATAACATATATATATATTTTTAGTCAGGGTCTCACTTTGTAGTTCAGACTGGCCTTGAGCTCACTATATAGCCCAGGCAAACCATGAACTCAGCAATCCTCCTGTCTCTGCCTCCCAAGGGCTGGGATTGCAGGCGTGAGCCACCATGCCCAGCTCTGATTCCTATTTTACTAGATCCTCTTTGTTTACCAACTCAGAGTGTCCCAGTGTTTGAGCTTCAGCTTGTTCTATTCCCATTGTCCTTGGATTCCCCTGTGGTGATGATCTTTGTCTCTGGTTTTCACATTTTTTTCTCTTGTCTATTTTTGGTCGTTGTTCTTGTTGTTGTTGCTGAAGTTTTTGGGTTATTTCCTGGCCTGCTGTCTGGGCAATGTTTAACGGAAGTGTCTTTCTTCTTAATATTTGGAGGCCTTCAGAGACGGCTACATTTTGGGTTATCCTTCTTGGATCTGTAATGGCTTTTAAGTCTCAATTCTGACACACAATGGAAGGTACTTGCGCAGAACAACCATATCGCCTCAGTTGACATAATACAATCTGTATCATGAACAGTATCAAACGCAGCACAGGAAATGAAAAACTGGCAAATAGTATTCTGATACCTTCAAACTCTTGCCAACATGCCAAAATTTGGAACTACCCAGAAATATGTTTCCTACATACAGGCCCTTCATATAGCAGCAGCAGCAGCATCCTTTGGGAGTAAAATGTGACCAGGTAGTTGGGGGAGGAAAAAGAAGGAGAAGGAAAGATTAGAAACAGGATTAGAGGTTATATAAAGATCACACAAACCCTGGGAAACTGAGAGATGCTAGAAGACAAAAGAGACCAAAGGGCCATATACAAACCAGAACAGTCTAATAACAGCAGGATGACTACAAACTGTATTCACCCTTCTATAATAATACAGAAGAAAGACAGCACGGGTAAGACTGCAATGCATTAACTTCAGGGAACTGATACTAACTGGAGAACAAGAAAGGATGAAGGAACAAAAAAAGAATAGGGGGTATCCAGCAGCAACAGGCTAACAGTAGACTATTTTCTCTCTCCTGTAAAAATAAGAGCAGTTAAGAAGAGAAAAAACTGGATATTGGACAGACTCAGCAACAAGAGAGCAGAAAAATGAAGAATAAAGAGAGATCAGAAAGAGAGAAAGAAAAAGAACAACAACAAAAGTGAAGGACACTACCAACTGGGCCCTTCAGGGCATGGATCTTCTTTCTCCTGTAGGTAGTGTGGGCAAAAGCATGCAGATTGGAGTTGAGTAATCAGATGGAGACAGCTGTTGTCCCCTGTCTAGATTTTGGCTATAATGCCTGAGTTGAATGTAATGAAGACCTGTAGGCCTGAACTCTGCAAGAGTCAAGGGTGAGATTAATTCCACAAACTCAGCAGTGGCTGTAGTCAACAGGATTTCTTCACTTTTCCCAAGGGTGTTTTTTTCATTATGTCCGACAGGGCAGTTATAAACCAAAGCCCTCTGCCTAAGTCCCAACACTGTCACCTGACCTTTTCAGTGTGTGTAGACGGTTAAATGGAGTTTCAGTGGGCTCTTCTCCACATGCCAGGCCCATGACAGTTCAAGGCCCAAGAGACAGTGTGGGGAGACAAAAAGATGGGAGTCTTTGCAGACTCCTCTTCCTAAGCCAGTCATGTGGGAGCTCAGGACTGGAGTGCTGTGGGCAAGGTGGGTCAGTGCTGTGCCAGAAGCCTGCTCGTGTAAGGCCAGGGCTTACTTAGCATAGGCAGAGAATTAGATGGTTTCTGCATGATCTCCTCCTGTGCTGATTGCACGAGTGCTCAGTGCCCCAATGCTTTAAGGAAGGTGAGCCAGAGACCTGCCCATTAAGCTGCCCTTACTCAGCATGGGCAGTGAAACAGATGAATTTCTGTGGTCCTTCTCCAGCACTGGTCATTAGAATATAGTCATATTAACTCCGTGCTTTACTGAATTTTATTTTAAAGGATAGGTCAAACATGGTCATAATTATTCATAAGGAAAATAAATCTTATGAGCTGTATATTTCATGCAGGAGAGTAAACACAACTAGAACACATGCAATAATGCAGTAAATGTAGTATGATGATTCAATTTTCTAATTTGCAATTTTAAAAAGCTTTGTGAAGCATTACCTATTATTATTAACATTTACATGTAGAATTGCTTTTATAGATGCTTTCAGAATCCTCTATTCATACCTGTTGATTAAAATTTAAGCTGCATGAGGTTGTTGCATTAAGACATTTAATTTATGTGCATTTCCTTGATTCACAATCCTTAGTGAATTCTTATTGCTTAAATCTGGGAAAAAATGTCTTTAAAATTATCAATATCTTCCAGGCAGTAGAAAAAATGTATTCTGTATTGATGGTAAAGGAAAATAAACTACTAATGCAATAACAGAATTATCAAGAAAATAAATCTTTACTCCTTCAAATACGATTGAAAGTTATCCTCTTCCTAGAAAACTCCACTTTCCAAGAGGGTGTTTTCAAATATATTTTAGTAGCAGTTAGGATAGCAAATATTCCAGTAACTATAACAGGCAACTTGGAAATATATGCAACAGAACACAACCACCATCTTACTCAATTTATGTTGTATTACATTATCTTTGAAAGGGACTCAGGGGGCTTGATGCAAAACTTTCAATTACCTAAGTGAAAAATATATTTCTATTTTAGACTTGTGATGTAAAATGAAGCCAGAGATAAAAATATTAGAGGAGTTCATGGATTTTGTTTTGAACTTTGAAGTTATTTAGTGTAAATCATGAATGGACTCTCGGAAAACACAATCAATCTCCTCTCTCCCCTTCTTTCATCCCCCTGACTCTTTTAAAATATTTACATTTTACAGAGCCAGGCAAACACTGTGAAGACAGTGAAATATATAATTAAGGACATGGTTGTAAATCTAACCATAATCATCTAAAAAGATTGGTTATAAAATGGACATTTTGGGCTGAGTGTCAAAGGCTTAATAAATTAAAGGTGTGAGGCAGAGGAAGGAATTAAGTTTCAAACAACCCTAAAGGCCAAAAAACAAGCAGAGGGAAGGAACTTTTTTGACATACCCAGGGATTTAGCTAAATATCCTGCAATGGCAGGCAGAAATGAAACTTAAAATAGGAAACAAGACGTTGAGCTTGTTTTGTTGTACGATAAATTGATGATTCTGTCTTGATGAAATGTGGATCAATCTCCTATTATTCTTACATAGATTTTGTTCATGAATTGAGTCTAGGTGATCTTACCTGCCCCAGGTGTATAGTTGTGTGAGAGGAGGACTGAACTCTAGACGTGGCATCGCTTTGAAAGGGGCACAGCATTCACGCACCATGATAGGGATTCACAAAATGTCTCTGAGTAATAGCCATTCTGAATACTTGGGGCATGGCAGTAGAGAAGCCAAAAGCCTTGAGGCATGGAATTTATATTACAGAATGAGAAAAAAGGTGATATGCAAACAATCAAAGAAAAAGCACATTTCAGATTGTGGTAGAGGGAGTTTTAAACAAACAATAAACTAGAGAGCAATAGTTTGGATCTTAATTGTCCTTGAAGGCCCATGTGTTAATGATTTAGTCCCCAGAATAGCAATGATGGAAAGAGGCAAAAGTTTTCAGAGCCAAGGACTAGTAAAATGTCTCTGGGCTATTATGGTGTGCCCTTGAAGGACACTGTGAGATTCCAGTGGCTTTTCTTCTTCATTTGCATCTCAGCAATGAAGTGACTGGGTTTGTTCTACCATAGTCTGCCCGCATGAAGTGTGGTAAGAGACACACAGCAACACGGCAACTTGATTAAGGCTTGAAAGCCCCCCAAATATGAAGAAAAATGTACTTTTCTATTTATGTGTTGATTATTTCAGTAACACAAGGGTGATCAACACAAGACTAGGAGCATAGAGAGTAGCTAAAATGCTAGTTTGAGAGGGGGTTGAAAGAACTGAGCACAGAAACCTTTGGCAGGCATTTGGAGGAAGGAAAAAAATGAGCCATCTGGACTTTGTAGAGAGGTATATTTCTGAAAGACATAACAGTAGGAAGGTATTAAGGACCAGCAAGGTGTCTGGTAAGGCTGCAGGGTTGTGAGCAGGGTAAAGCTGATGGGGCATGGCGGCTTTGTGTTGGTAACAGCAAAACGTGGGAATGTTAGAATACTTATGAAATTTGTCTCTTTCATTGAGACAAAGAAACACTAGACATTTTTAGTAGAATAATGTAACCTATGTTCTCTTTTAAGTAGCTTGTTTTGGTTCCTATGAGGAAATGGAAAGAAATTAACAGTATAGGAATGGATAACAACAGGTAATTAATCAATGGAAGAGATGCTAAGAGCTTGGACCATATTTCTGTGTAGAAGTAATGAAAAGTAAAGATCTATTCTGAAATGAGAATCTCTCAACATTTGCTGAGAGATTAGAAGAGATGTATGAGAAGAGAAACACAGAGAGAAGTAACACATGACTATGCATTTTTGATCCCAGAGATTAAAAGAATTGAATAGCCATTTGCTGAAATGGTGCTGAGTATGAGAAGGAAGAGAAAGAGCCACCACACCTGGCATGAACATATATTTGAGATAGAGACTGGAACTTTTAAAGGTGAAAACAGTGAATTATATACATAGCTAAGCAGGATTATGGTTAGATTTTGGTTATACCTATAGTCATTTCTCTGGAGAAGTTGAAAAGGTACCTCAATATATGTTGATAAGAGATGAAATATCTAAATTTTAAAACAATTTGTTTGAATGAGTATTATCTGTAGTCTGATTATAACATTCTGAAAATAAACAATTGTAGGACTGAAGCTTCATGAGGATATAATGCATTCTTATATACAACTATATGCTATACTTATTCAGGCATCTAATATTAATTTACTGCCCACAATAGGCAAGGATACATGATCTCATGGTTAAATAAGACACAGTTCTATTTTTCTTGAGTATCTTCTATTGCACAAAAAGTTAGGTAATAGCACATGGTTTCTGTTTTAAAGACTACACTTCTCTTGCTTATTTAATATTCAAGTGCCTATAATCCTGCACTTTGCAGAAATCATTCACTACTTTCTGAAGTGATCAGTTAATCAAGCCTAGCTACAAAGGAACTCCAGCAAGGATGGTGGAAAGCTGGATTCTGGAATTCAGGAACGTGCTGGCTGAGAGCTCAAAATTCTAAATAGAGATAAAATCAGCAAAAAGGAACAAAGCAACATGTGGTAATCTGAGCCCAGAAGATCACCTCTAGAAGTGGTACTAAGAAGAAGTCAGCACCACTGGTCTAAATTGAAGCAGACCAAGTTTAGAAATTAAAACACAAAGATTCAACAGTTTCAAAGAAAGATTCATTCCTGCTTTGAAAACTTAGAACTGAAAAGCAGAGGTCGTTATAGTAGGCTTCAGAAGCTCCCAGAGAGGTGGATCTGACTGGTGCAACCTTTGTGCAGTCCTTTATTCTTTAGGCTCTTCTGAAGAGGTTTTTCAGCTTTCACCATTGGACACAGAGATGGAGGATCCATTCATGGAAATCTTCATTCATGCCTCAGGAGGAAAAATATGAAGTTATAGTTCAATTAGGTCCCAACTTCAGTAGCTCTTGAGCTTCTTCAGTCTACTTTAGTTTCTTTTTAAAGCAACCTAAGTCTAAGGGTGTTTTTATCCTCTGAGTGGGGCCTCTCATCCTTGCTGCTGGTAGGAGATAGTATAGATGGGACTAGTTGCCTGGATCTGACTAACTCGCCCCATCTAAAACTTCTCTTTACTTGAATTTTGTCTTCTTCTTTAGACTCTTCTCATGTGGACAGACTGTTCCTCCCTGTGCACTGGTGTTATTTATATCTCTAATGTCCCACCAGAGCTTCATGTGTTCAGAAATGGGACTTCTGGACAGTGACTGAATTAGGAGGGTGCTGTAACTGACTTGCTTCTAGGAGGTGGGGTCTTCTCAGAAGAGGTGAATCTCTGGTGTTGTGATCACTCTGGTGATCTCTCTTTTCTCTCTCTGCTTTCTGACCTCCAGATCATGCAGTTCTCTCTCACCAGACTCTTCTAACATGTTGCTTCTACCTTGGAGTCAGCCAACTAAGAGCCCTACTATTGAACAGTACCTCTGCCCCAGCTATTTCCAACCATTTAAAATCTGGCCCAAATACCTGTACTTCATGATACAATTAGAAAATTAGGGAATTTTAATTGATTAAAAATTTTAATTTTAAAAATGATGTTCTTAGTACCTTCTTTGCAAGATGAAGGTTGAAAACTTTCTTTAGGCTAGATGCTGTGTAAATGGAAAAAATCACTGAGTGCTGCTCCCTTCTTCCAAGTATTGACTCTTATTCAGAATCTGACTGCTTTTGTTGTTTGCCAGGGCTGTCAGGTAGTTGCTTTGTGTATTTTGTTCAGGGTTTACAGTTACTTTCTTTGGGAAGGCTGTGGTTAACTGATAGTTATTCTGCCATTCCAGAGCCATTCTGAGAAAATACAGAAAAATTTATTTTACTCACCTTTTGACATGATCAAAAGATTTATTATTTTCAAGTGTGTTCATATTTGCATCCAAAGAATCAAAGCCATATATATATATATATGTGTGTGTGTGTGTGTGTGTGTGTGTGTGTATATATGTACAATATATGTACATATATACAAAGCCATATGTGGTGTTTTTATATATATATATATATATGTATATGTATGGCTTACAGCAGGTAAATTTATGAATTAATGATTTTTGGACTCTGTGATAGTATAATATTATACTAGGACAAGCATTCTTTTTTTGGAGTTTTGAAGACAGTATGCAGTAAATTACATGAGACATTTAACATTCTATTATACAGTTGGCCTTGTGTTGTATTTTCTGCTGATCTATAGATGAGTTATTACTGGATCATGGCAGGCCAGGCAAGCCTGGTTAAGTGCATTAATTACTTCCAACTTTCAATGTTTTTAATCTAGGGTAAGTTTGCTGAGATATAACCACATTTTATGTTGAGGAGTATCTGAATCTCAGAAAAAAATAAGATGAAATTTGAAAAAGCAGCACAATAAGTGAGTGGAGAAATAGGGAAGAATGAAAGGAAGAGTGGTATGCAGAAGGAACTCCACGTCAACAGTGGGCACATTGGAAAGACTTAAGAGCAGGTGCCTGAGAAATTGCCTATCTGGGAAAGTGACAATGAGAGACAGAAAGACCATCTTAGGTGGTC
Organism: Thryonomys swinderianus; assembly: GCA_004025085.1. Lineage (NCBI taxonomy): Eukaryota > Metazoa > Chordata > Mammalia > Rodentia > Thryonomyidae > Thryonomys > Thryonomys swinderianus. The sequence goes on along the minus strand of PVIC010003794.1, from coordinate 13,877 downwards.
TGAACATGAGAGAAAAGTGTGGCCTATGGAGAAAGGCAGAAATCAAGACACAGTTACAGAGGCAAGAAAGACACATAAAGAAGGGTGTAAACATAGTGGTATGTTAGGCCAGAGATTTAGCTCAGTGGTTCTGGTGCTAGACTGGGAAGTGCAGGGTCCCTGGTTAGATCCAGGTAAACTCACACCCACCAGTGATCAGCACCACAGACCACAATGTTGGGTGTGGTGGCTCATGCCTGTAATCCCAGCACTCAGGAAGCAAAGGCAGGAGGATTGCTGACTTGTAGGCCTACCTGGGCTACATAGTGAGCTCAGGGCCAGCTTGAAGTACAAGCGAGACCCTGTCTCAAAAAAAAAAGAATAGTGGTGCATGAATATGTAAAGTGTCTCCTAGAAAGCTGGCAGAGCCCAAGACTTGACAGAATCCATCCTTTTATTTATATTACATTATACAAGAGTCTGGAGTCCTTTTTAGCAAACAGGAATGAGAAATTCCCCTGTTAAATTTGAGAATGCAAACAGCCATGCTGTGAGCGTCTTTAGAAAAGGATCACACAGCAGAGAGTAACTCTGGGTAGTCTCTAGGACCTGAGGGCTGAGTCGGTAAAAAGCTGGTGAGTTTACTCAGACAATGGCAAATCAGTGAACTCTAACACAAAATGCATTGCAGAGGGTAAATCTCAGTGGCAGGCTGTTTTCTCAGCATGGACAAAGCCCTGCTTTGGACCCTCAGCACCAAAAAACAAGAGAAACAAAACTGAGTGAGCTCTGAAACAAACCCCTTCCTTTTCTTCTGCTTCCAGCATTGTTAGATACCAAGCTGAAGACCCAGGTAAGCTGTGCCTGGATCCCTGATCCACGAATACAGTGAGTTAACAAAGGTGTTACACAAGGTAGAAGACTAATGTATAGAAAAGGAAATAAAACGGTGCTCTTGAAAATTGAGAGCACTTCGCAGGAAATCAAGAAAATGGCTGTCTCATCAGGGTATCAAGGATTTGGAGAAAGGATAGTACATCAGAAGTCTGAACTGAGATAGTGTGAGAAGTTGCTAGGAGTGGCTTAGAAGGCAACTTCAGTTTACAGATGATGAGTGGGAAAGTTGATTGTAATAGAAAATGAAGAGTTGAGCGCTGGCTAGAGCATTCAATCTGGCATTATTTGTTGAGTAAAGAAAAACTGGTAATAGAAAATAAATTTTGACTATAACTAAGAAAACTAAAAATGATTATCTAAGAGATAGCATTAACATTTGGAGGACCAATTATGTGGTAGGAATTAGGAATTTTCACATTGGAACTTTAGAATATAAGTATAAAGTTTACCATATTTATACTTTAAAGTTTTCTAGCAGCCATATTTTTAAAAGTAGAAAATAACATGTTATTTAATATAATTTAGGCACCATAATATTTTAAATATCAATCAATATAAAAATCAATACTTAAGCATGTTTTTCTTTGGTGTAGAGTAGGGCAACTAAATCTTTAATATCCAGTTGTATCGCATTTACCTAGAGTATGTCTCAGTTTCAGTCACCTTTCCAGTGTACAGTAGCTACATCTAGCTAGAGATTATCCAAATGTTCTTTCATTTTATATTTTCATATTTGTGCATACAAGCTACAACCTGTGTTTTCATCTTTTCTTTCCTTTCTTTCTTCTTCTTCTTTTTTTTTTTTAGTTTTTTTGAGACAGGGTCTCGCTTTGTAGTTCATGCTGGCCCTGAACTCACTCTGTAGCCCAGGCAAGCCTCAAACTCAGCAATCCTCCTGCCTTTGCTTCCAAGTGCTGAGATTACAGGAATAAACCAGAACACTTGGCACTCTGCTATGTGGTACTGATTGCTGGTGGGTGTGAGTCAGCGGGCCCAATATTGTTGTATGTGATTACCAGGCATCAGATTGAAGACTTTGCACTTGCCCGGCTGGTGCCAGAACCAATGAACTAAATCATTGGCCTAGAGAATTATGTTTACAGAAAAGATTAAAATAAATCCAGAGAGTTCCCATATACTTTGTCACCCCTCTCAGACTCAATTTGCCTTATTATTAATATCTTACAATAATATGCATTTGCCACAATTGATGAACCAATATAAATATATTATTACTAATGAAAGTGCATAGTAAAAATTCTACTTCAATCCTAGTGTTTTATACACCATAGGGTTTTGATTAATCAGTTTTGCTTTCAGTAATTATAGTAACATACAGAATAGTTCCAGTCCCCTAAAGTTCCTTTCTGTTTCAGTATACATCTTTTCTCCCTCTTGAATTCCTGTGGCCCACTGATCTTTTTATGGTGTCCAGAGTTTTCACTTTTCTAGAATGTAATATACTTGGAGTCATACCTTTTAGAATGGAGTATTTTAAATAGTAATGTGTCTTCAATCTTACTCAATATTTTCATAACTTCATGGCTTATTTTTTGAGTAGAAAAATGCAATATTAATTGTGTAGTTGTACGACAGTTTTTTTAAATTTAATTCTTTATTGGTAAAATTTATATACATCTCACAATCACATAACATTGGGGAATTTGTACCAATATGTGACACAGTCTATTCTCATTTTTACCCATATCCACATCCACCCACACCTCCCCACCCCTTATATGCATGCTCTTTTATTTTCTTTCAGAACCATATTTATTCATTCCCCTCATTACATCCCCACACAAAACTTCCTTTGGAAATTTCCCATTCTACAAAAACTGTTATACTTGCTAGAGCTCATTTACATGTACAGGTGCTCTATCAATGAGAAGATCTGGTATTTGCCTATCTGTGATCCATTTATTTCACTCATTATTATGCCCTCCAGGTCTATCTATTTGCACATAAATGAATCAATCTTGTCATTCTTTATGGCACAATAATACTCCATTTAATTTAAAAAAAAACACACACATCTTCTTTATTCCCTCTCCAGTTGATGGGCATTTGGGTTGTTTCCAAAATTAAGCTATCACAACCTGAGTTGCTATGAACAAGGGTGTACATCTGTCTTTCCAATGTGATTTTAAAAATTCTTTTGGGTATATTCCTAGCAGGGGGATAGCAGGGTCAAATGGGACCCCCTAGTCCTTGTTTTGTGAGAAATCTTCACACAGATCTCAACAATGGTTGCATAAGTCTACAATCCCACCAACAGTTGAGAAGGGTCACTAGCCTCACTAGCATTGATTGTTGGTTGATTTTGTGATAGCAGCCATTCTTTGTGGATTGAGATGAAATCTCAGTGTTGTTTTCACTTGCATCTCTCCAATGACCAGTGATGTTGAACATTTCTTCATATGTTTCTTGGCTGCTTTGACTTCTACCTCTGAGAAGTGTCTGTTCATTTCAGATGCCCATTTTTGAATTGGGTCTTTAAACTTGGGGAGGCTGATCTGTTTCAGTTCTTTATATATTGTCGATAATAGCCCTTTGTCTGATACACAGCTAGTAAAGATGTTTTCCCATGTTGTTGGTTGTCTTTTAGCGGTGCCAGTGATTTATTTGGCTGTGCAGAAGCTTTTCAGTAGGATGAGATCCCATTTGTTGATTCTTTCTGCTAGTTCTTGTGCTATAGAGGTTTTATTCATAAAGTCTCTGACTAAGCCAATATCTCCAAGAGATTTACCTAATCTGTTTTACAGCAGGCTTATAGTTTCTGTTTTAATGTTTAAGTCTCATATCCATTGTGAATTTAGTTTTGTGCATGGTGAAAGAGATAGGTCTTGCTATAGTTTTTGGCAGGTTTAAGCCCAGTTTTTCTAGCACCATTTGTTAAAGAGGCTGCCTTTCCTCCATTGAGGACGTTTGGCTCCTTTTTCAAAGATAAGGTGGCTTAGTGTATCTGGGGTTGTTTCTGCATCTTCTAATCTATTCCACTGGTCCTCGAGTCTGTTATTTTTACAGTACCATGCAGTTTTTATCACAGTGGCTTTATAGTAGAGTTTTAAATTGGGGATTATAATACCCCCTGCTGTGTCATGGTTGCTTAGAATTGCTTTTGCTATTCTAGGTTTCTTGTGGTTCCAGATGAGTTTTTGTATTATTTTCTCTAGCTCTGGGAAGTATAGCATTGGAATTTCAATTGGAATTTCATTGAATCTGTATAGTAGTTGTGGGAATATAGCCATTTTGATGATGTTGGTTCTCCCTACCCAGGAATAAGGGTTACCTTTCCACTTTCTGATCTCCTTTTCTATCTCATTTTTGAGAGTCCTATAGTTCTCAGAGTAGAGGTCTTTCACTTTCTTTGTTAGGTTGATTCCTAGATATTTCATTTTTCTGGGTGCTATTGTGAAAGGGATTGACTCCCCAATTTCTCTTTCAGTGAGTCTGCTGTTTGTGTAGGCAAAGGCTGTTGATTTTTGAGTGTTGACCCTGTATCCAGCAACACTACCAAATCTGGTAATTAAGTCTAGCAGTCTCTTGGTTGAGTTTTTAGGAACCTCTAGGTAGATTATCATATCATCAGCAAATAATCACAATTTAATTTCTTCCTTTCCTATCTTTATTCCTTTTATATCTTTGTCCTGCCTGATTGCTATGGCTAATGTTTCTAGCACTATATTGAACAAGAGTGGTGACAGCAGGCATCCTTGTCTCATTCCTGTTCTTAGTGTAAAGGGTTTCAGTTTTTGCCCATTAAGTATAATGCTTGCTCTTGCTTTCTCATAAATACCTTGTATTACATTCAGATAAAGTCCATTGATTCCATTTCTCTGTAGGGTTTTCATCATAAACCGGTGTTGGGTTCTGTCAAAAGCTTTTTCTGCGTCTATTGAGATAATCATATGGTTTTTGTCCTTAAGTCTGTTAATATAGTGTATTACATTGATTTACGTACATTGAACCAGCCTTGCATCCCTGGGATAAATGCGACTTGATCAGGGTGTATGATTTTCTTAATAACTCTCTGTATTCTGTTTGCAAGTATCTTATTGAGGATTTTTGCGTCAGTGTTCATTAGAGAGGTTAGCCTGTAGTTTTCTTTTTTGGTGGGATTTTTCCCTGCCTTTGGAATCAAGGTGATGGTTGCTTCAAGGAATGATTCGGGGAGTACTGCTTCCCTTTCAATTTCATTAAAAAGATGGAGAAGTACTGGTATTAACTCTTCTTTAAAAGTTTTGTAGAACTCAGCAGTGAATCCATCAGGACCAGGGCTTTTCTTTCTTGTAGGTTTTTTATTACATTTTCAATTTCCCAGATTGTTATTAGGTTGTTTAACTTTTTTATATCGTCTTCATTCAGCTTTGGAAGTTCATAGGTGTCTAGGAATCTATCTATTTCTTCTAGATTTTCCATCTTCTTGGGGTACAAATTTTCAAAGTACGTGTTTATTATCCTTTGGGCTTCTTCTGGGTCTGTACTGATTTCCCCATTTTCATTCCTTATAGCATGGATTTGAGCCTTTTCTTTCCTTTGTTTGATAAAGTTGGCTAAGAGTCTGTTGATCTTATTTATCCCCACAAAGAACCAACTCATTGATATATTGATTCTTTGTGTTGTTTTATTTGTCTCCATTGCATTAATTTCTGCTCTGATCCTTATAATTTCCTCTCTAGTGTGTGCTTTGGGTTTGTTTTGCTTCTCTTTTTCTAATTGTCTGAGGTTCATCATTAGATTGTTTATTTCAATTTGCTCTATTTTCCGAGTGTAGGCATTCACTGCTTTGAATTTCCCTCACAGAAATGCTTTCATTGTGTCCATAAAGTCCTTTATGTTGTGCTGGGGTTGTCGTTTAGTTGTAGAAACTGTTTAATGTCTTCTTTAATTTCTTTTGTGGCCCATTGGTTGGTCAACAGAGTGTTGTTCAATTTCCATGTGTTTATGGGGGTCTTGGAATTTCTTCTGCTATTCAGCTCCAGTTTCAAGGCACTATGGTCTGATAGTATGCAGGGGATAATTTTGATTCCTTTGCATTTACTGAAGCTTGTTCTATGGACTAGAATGTGATCTATTTTGGCAAATGATCCATGAACAGCTGAGAAGGTATATTGTCGCTTTGTAGGGTGAAAAATTCTGTAGGCATCTAAAGGTCCATTTGCTCAAAAGTTTGATTTAGCTCAAGTATTTCCTTATTGATTCTTTGTCCAGTTGATCTGTCAATTTATGACAGTGGAGTATTAAAGTTCCCTACTACTATGGTATTCGTGGTTAACTGGCTTTTCATGTCCAGTAATGTTTGCTTTATATAGTTGGGTGCATTAGAGTTTGGTGCATAAATATTTATGATTGTTATTTCTTTCTCTTGCATGGTTCCCTGTATGAGAACATAATGACCTTCTTTATCTCTTTTAATCAGTTTGGGCTTGAAATCTATTTTATCTGCAGACAAAATAGCCACTCCTGCTTTTTTGCAGTTTCCTGTTGCATGGAGGATTGTTTTCCAACCTTTTATTTTCAGTCTATGGGTTTCTTTCTGAATTAGGTGTGTTTCCTGTATGCAGCAGATTGTAGGATCTTGTTTCTTGATCCAATCTGCTAGTCTGTGTCTTTTAATTGGCCCATTGAATCCATTGACATTAATGGTTATGACTGACATGCACATATTCAGAGCTGCCCTGTTTCCCTGTCCTTGGTTCTATTCTTGCTTTTCTCCTTTTCTCTTTAGTTTCTCGTTTGCCCCAATGAATTCACTCTCCTCGGTCATGGGTATGGAATTTTCTTGTTTTTTTCCAAGATGTTCTTTAGAATGTTTTGGAGGGCATGTGTCGTATTTGTGAAGTTTTTCAGGTGTTCTTTATCATAGAAGTATCTTATTTCCCCGTCTATTCTGAAAGATAGTTTTGCACCATACAACAGTCTAGGTTGGAGGTTGTTTTCCTGCAATGCTTGAAATACTTCTCTCCAGGCTCTCCTTGCACTGAGTGTTTGTGTTGAAAAGTCTGCTGTGATCCTAATGGGCTTCCCTTTGTAGGTGATTTTTCTTCCTTTCTCTCACTGCTTTCAGTATTTTATTCTTTTGTTGTACATCTAGAACCTTGATAGTTACATGTCTAGGTGTAGATATTTTTATGTCATGGCGTTTTGGAGTCCGAAAGGCCTCATTTATCTGTATGTCTATTTCTTTTCCTGTGAAGTTTTCTGTTGTTATCTCTGATAATAGCTTTTTTTAATGTTTTTTACACTGTCTCCTGCTTCCTCAGTGACTCCAATCAGTTATATTATTTTTCTTTGAGTCATCTAGAAGCTGTTGAATTGATTTCTCATGGTCCCTTGCTCTTTTCCATGGATTATATCTTTCCTGCTCGTTGGCTGCTATGCTGTCCTCTAATTCTGAGATTCGGTTCTCTGCTTCATTCATCCTACTTCACAAGCTTTCATTTTCCTTCATCATTCCCTAGAGCTCTGCTAAAAGCTGTTTAAAAGGTTCCATTGCTTCTGCTACCTTGGATTCTATAATCTTGCTGATCTCTTCTTTAATGATGTCTTTCACTGTGGACAGTATCCTTGTTTTGATCTCAGAGATGAGTTCTGATTTCCATTTTACTAGATCCATTTTAGTTACCATCTCCAGGTGTCCTGGTGTTTGACTTTCAGATTGCCCTATTTCCATTTTCTCTGAAATTCCCTGTGGTGGTGATCTTTGTGTCTTGTTTTTTGTATATTTTCTCATTACTACTTTTTTGTTGTTACTAATGCTATTCTTTGCCTGATGACAGGTTAATGTTTGTTGTAGTTTTCTTTCTATTATCTGGGGCCCTTTGGATGTGGCACCTTCCTGGGTTGCCCTCCTTGAATCTGTAATGACCCTTGAGAGTTGTCAGTTCTGACACATCATGGGAGGTATTTGAGCAGAACAATCACATCATGTTTGCTATCATAATACAATAAATGCCAATATCAGTATTAAACACAGTAAAGAAAGTGAAAAGTTTTTAAAAATTCTATTCTGAAGACTTTGAGCTCATGAGTTACCTCTATGTCCATATGCCAAAATTTAGAATTAATCAACAATGTGTATACAACATGTAGATCATAAATGTACCCCCAAACCCTTTGGGGATAAGAGGTCACTGGGGTATGCGGGAGGTAGGGGGACAGAAGGAGAGTGAAATAGGTTTAGCAGATTTATGAAAATCACCTAGACTCTAGATCCTCATATATGCCAGTGGGTAATAGAGGATAAAATGGCGTATATAAAAGAGTACCAACTCTATGCTCTAAGACTGTTATAGACTTTGCACACCTTCTTATAATAGTGCAGGAGAAGAAATAGGGCAGCCTAAGAGTCTTTTACTTCTGCATATTGCTTCTGACAGGAGGATAGGAGAGGGTGTGGGGACAAGAGGTGAATAGAGGGATCTAGGAGTAGATGGCAAAATAGAAGCTAGATTCCTTTTTTTTTTTTTTTTTAATATTTCTTGCTTGGTCTCTAAGCATGGCTCTAGTGTGGAGGGATGCAGGAAATGGCTCTGGCTCCTCTCAGACCTGGGTCCTCACAACACAGCTCAGGAGTAGGGTTTGGGCCAGCCGGCAGACCTCAGTCCTCCATGGTGGGGAATGGCGCCTGGTTTCCGTACCTGACTCCTCACTGCAGAACTCTGATGTGGAGCGGGCTGGTGGGCAGTCCTCAGTCCTCCGCTACCACTGGGAACTGAATGGCGCCTGGGGTAGCCAAGTCCTCTGCACTGCTCCAGGGTGGGTGATATACTACAGTTTATTCATTTGTTCTTTAGAAGGGAACCTTGATTGCATCAAAATATTGGCAATTTTGAATAAAATTCTATACACATCTACACATAGATGTTTGTGTGAATATAAGATTTTAGCTCATTGTGATACTATGTGGGATTGTCTTCATTACTTTTTTCATTGCTGATTATAGTTTGTAGAGTATTTAGTCCATAATCAACTGGTTCCAAGGCAGGGTGACATGGTAAAGGGGATCACAAAGGAGAAACTGTTCTTGGCAGGCAGAAGACAGAAAAAGCAACAAGCAGCAAGTTACAAGCAACAAGCAGATTCTTTTTTCTCCCCTTATATCTTATGCAGGCCATTAACCCTTAGGGTGAATATTCTCACATTCAGGGAGGGGGTGATTTTTAATGGTAGGATCACACCCTGAATCACCTTAGCATCATATCCTTGCTCCTAGCAGCACACACTCTAGATCCAGCCATTTTCAAAAAGCCTTACATATGCCTGCATGAGGATTTGGGGGAACATCTAGACAGAAGCCATAACAAGTATTCCTGTATTATATAATAAATGTACGTTTATTTTTATAAGAAATTATTTAACACTTTCGTAGAGTACCATTTCAGATTCCCTCCAACAATGAATTAGAGTTTCAGTTACTCCACTTTTTCCCTCAGAATTTATTGTTATCAGTATCTTGGATTTTAGCTATTCTGATCAATGTGTAGGATTTCACTATATCTCCTTGTTTTAATTTGCAAATTCCTAATGGAAGACACTTTTGAGAATATCTACATTTTTACAGCTGACCACTAATATCTCCATTGGCTAGCATTCACTTGTCACTTCCTATGTGCCAGGCCCTATGCACAGCACTGTTTGTGTTTTCTTATAACCTTATAAATTAGACATCATTAATATTATGCACATTTTGGAAATATAACTAAAGTTTAGTGGAGTTAAATACATTACCATGTTATCTTTATGCTCCTTCGATTTCTCTTACTCCAAATTTTATCTGTCTTACATCATTTTACTCATGAAGTGTGATCCCTGAGTTTCATGTCAGGAAGATGCTGACAACACTGTTGCATTAGAATTTCTATTCTCACTACCTGGAATTGAAGTGCACAAGGCACACAGAAGGCTGAAATCACTGCACAACCACTGCATGACCATTCAATATCCATATAGAAGTTTTAATAATTTTCTTGTATCTTGTGCCAGACAGTTTTTCTTTTAAATATATCTGCAAAACCACAATTATTTACATAAAATAAATAATACTGACAATAATGAGAAAAAATCTTAAATGTTTCTGAACAGAACTTTTCTATATCTCCAAATCAGAAGATAGGTTAGATAAACTTTTCCTTACAAACTTCCACAGTAGAGATATTTTTTTTTTTTTTTGACACAGGGTCTTGCTTTGTAGTTCAGGCTGGCCCTGAGCTCACTATGTAACTCAGGCAAACCTGGAACTCAGCAATCCTCCTGCCTCTGCCTCCCAAATGCTGGGATTACAGGCGTGAGCCACCATGCCCAGCTAGAGATAAATTTCGTAATAGGCAAAGAAGTCAGTTGTCCTAAATATCTCCTCTCTACTTTTTATTATGGTCTGAATGCTTGTTGTCTTCTGAATTCATATTTTAAAATATTAACCACCAAGGTGATAGACTTAGGAGATGGTATCTTTGGGAGATGTTTGAGAATTAGGTCATGAGGCTAATGACATTAGTATTAGTTAATGAATTTTAGCAAATTCATATTACTGGGATTTTTTTTAATGAAAATGGTTCTGAAAGCCGCATATTCCTTCCATCATGTTAGGAAATAGGTACCATCTATGAACCAGAAAGTAGGTCCTCAAACAACAATTTCCTAGCCTGTATATTTTGAACTTTATAGGATATGAAGTTTTGAGAAAAATTTTGTTGCTGATAAGCCATATAGTTTATGATGAAATTATATGAATCTTTTAATAGTATGAAATCATTAGAAAAAAATTCAGTGTAGAAGGAATCTCTGAAACCTGTGTATTCTTTATGGTTTTTTATTTGAAACAAGACATCATTAAGGATATTAGCTACAAGATTACATGTGTTCAAATCCTGGTGTTTCCTCTAAATACTGGTGGAATTTGTGGCAGGCCTCAATATCCTCTTTAAGGCCTTGAGGTATGGGGTTGGATATGGAGGTAGAAATATTGTGTGCCCTTTAAAGTTATTACTTTAAGATAATTAGGCTGGATCTGATTCACTTTAGAGTCAAAAAATATGAGATACTATTGTTTCTACTATAGAAAACCTAAGCAAATTTAGAAAGGGTTCCATGGAGTGGTAAAATGGAAAGAGTGCTAGATTGTGGCTGAAGTAGCTAAATGGTATGAGATAAACACATAACTAGAATTTAAGTACTCTGGAAAATGGAAGGAATCACTTTTCACTGGGATGGGCAAGAATAGTATTTTTGAGGAGTCTGAATTTGCAAATGGTCTTAAGTGGAGTAAAGGTGCATTTAGAGCAAATGTCTTCAGGGATATGAAAATTTGAAGATTGTACTGTTTCTTAGGCAGGCTAGATAACCTCATTTTGTACCCTGAGACATAGCTCAATGGACTACAACTTGGCAATACAAGGACACATAATGCAAGACCAGGTGCCATGCAGGAAGGCATCTTTGAACAGAAGATATCTATTACTAGCTAATGCTCAGGAAGAATAACAAGCTAGAGATTCATTTATGACTACAAAATTACTCACTGAGTATTATAGCCCTATGGATATACAAATCATGGCGTTCAGGAAGGTAAGAAGCTAGTCACTTGCAACCACAATTCCTGCTAAGAACATATGCTATTATTCACAAACTGTCATTTCACCATCAATTAGAAAGTATGGTCTTAGTAGGAACTGTTTACTTTTTACAAGTAAATTTGGAGCCACAATATCCATTTTAGTCCAATGTAGGATAAATTGATACAGTATTTAACAGTATACAAATTATTTAATGGTTTTTCTGTGAAGATCCCTGGTAACACCCTGCTTTACAGCCTCTTCATTCTGTCCCGGTGTTTGAAAAATTGAAATTCTTAAAACATAAACACATTTACCTTTCTGCTTTCAGGGCCATAAAGACACTTTGGAAATGAAGGAGTCATTTTATTTCAGTACATAATTAGAAATAGAGCATGACCCTGGAGAGTTAGAGGTTATCATTACCTTAAAAAGAGTAAGAGTGAAAGAATCATTCTAAGTGTTATGCCCATCTTTTACTTTATATTCTTAAATAGCTACCTTTTATTGAGTGTTTAGTAAGAGCCAGAAACTCTATTAGGCACTTTTACAGGCTGTATTTTAAAATAAAATACAGATACAGTGAACTACAAACAATTACTGAGAGGCCAATACCATTTTAAGTACAACCTATTTTAAAAACAAAACAAAAACATTGCTAACTTCCAAGAATGCTCTTGTTATGCTTCATCCTTTCACTCTCCAAAATAACTCTTGTCATGATTTTCCAGTCATCATTTTTTTGTATTTCTTTATGGATGCTCACAAAGGATGCATTCTGAGATATTTTACTCATCAGTTTGAAATTTGATGCGTTTTACTTGTAATTCAATCAAATGTCGTCTCCTTTCTCCACACAAGTGCTTCCTTTTCCTTTCTTTAAAACGAATATGTTGTGTACTTGGGCTTCTTGTCTGGTTGAGTTTTCTTGAAAGAAGACATAAATAGGGGAGGTAAATTTAAAACAATTCCCTGAAATTGAACTGATTTGGAGATATTATTATTCCTTTATACTGGGTGTACAGGGGTGTTAGTAGTGAGGCTGTGTTTCCTACAGGTATTATGCACATTGTCTCATTTTACTATTAATTTGTTTCAATTCTACCATCATCAAATATTTAACACTCATCATAATCATTATGTTCCTTTCTCTCTACTTTCAAGCTCTCCACAGAGCTATTATTTAGATGCAGTACTAGACTTGAGATGTCACTAGCTTGACCTGATTTTTGTTTTCAGTGTGAAATAGACAATGGATTTGGGAAAATTATTAAATAATGAAAAATGTATCATACCTGATTTTTATATATTCCATATCATAATGATAATATTTTCATTGATTTAGGCTAGATAAAATATCAAAATAATATTAAAAATTGTTTTACTTTTTCAGATGACTGAAAAAATCTAAAATTATATATGAGTAAATATTTTTGTTACACTTTTATTTAATTTTGATGTTGTCTTTTAATTTTCTGAAGCTCATTCTCAGTAGATTCCTTAAAATGGATTCTTTAGGATAATATTTCTTGAGGAACTGTATGTAGATTACATAGATTACAGTATCTTTATGAACTTTAAACTGAATTTTTAGCTTGATTGTGTTTAAAATTGTTAGTTTACATTTTCTTTCACTGAATATATTACATGTGTCATTTTGTGTTTTTCATATAGGAAAAGTGTTGCTGTACAAAAGTCTAATAATAGTCTAATTAGTTCATTTTAAAATCAATTGTCCTTTTTACCTACATGACAAAAAAATTATTTTCCTTATCATCACTTAATTTCTTTTCTTTTTTTTTTGTTACAGGGTCTTGCTTTGTAGTTAGACTGACCCTGAGCTCACTATGTAGCCCAGGCAAACCTCAGACTCAGCAATCCTCCTGCCTCTGCCTCTGGAGTGCTGGGATTACAGGCGTGAGCCACCACACCCGGCATGTGTTATGTGGTACTGACTGCTGGTGGGTGTGAATCACCACACCGGTATTGTTGTATGGAGTTAGCAGAGACTGAACTCAGGACCTTGCACTTGCTAAACATGCACCAGAACCACTGAGCTAAAACTCCAGGCCTTAATTTCACTTTTTGTTGATTATGTTCTGTTAATATTCTCAGGTGTACTGTATGATGGTTTTTTTTTCTTCAATTTCAGGATTATCTTCTTAAATTTGATTTCTCCCTTGTTTTGTTCATCTATACCAGAAGTGGCATAGATTGTGTTGGTTCTTCTTTCACCCTCTGCACTACATGTCACCTTCCCCTGCAACTTCTTTTTGGTTTTTGAAATTTTTCTAGTTCCTAGGTTGATTCCCTTAGAATATTATTTTCTTTTATATTTCTTCTGGATTTTTCTAAAATGATACTTTTTTCTATTTCTCATTCTGAGCATTTCTCCATTTTCCCAGTTTTAGTATTTTTTTCTATTATGATTTTGTAAGTGTCCTT